>CM077644.1:243133146-243140646 GCA_039707465.1 Rhabdophis nuchalis
TTCATTTCAAATGAGAAGCCAGCATTAATATTCAATAATTCATTTCTTTTCTTAGAGGAAAAAAAGCTAAGAAAATGCCAATTGAATTAAGAATATTGCTTCTCTTAATATCAAACAAAGACACCTTTAAGGTGTCTCTTTGAACCTCTTGTTTGTAATGAATCAGCCATTCATTGAAATGGAATAAAGGCAGGACAATGCTTATTAAGTGAAGCTTGCAAGCAGGTACATTTCTAATATAGAACACAGAATAACAGAGGTTTTTTTTTTAGATTGGATTAACACTGTTGGAAGGGACCTTGTAGGTCATTTAGTCCACCCCCCTGCCTAAGCAGGATACCTTACTCCATTTCTGACAAATGGCAGTCCAGTCTCTTCTTGAAAGCCTCCAGTGATGAAGCTCCCACAACTTCTGAAGGCAACTTCTGTTCCATGGGTTGATTGCTCTCCCTGTCAGAAAGTCCCTCCTTATTTCCAGGTTGAATCTCTCCTTGGTCAGTTTCCATCCATTCTTCCTAGTCTGGCCTTCAGGTGCCTTGGAAAATACGTAGGTTAGAACTAGAAATAGAAGAACGAGTTGGAAGGGACCTTGGAGGTCATCTAGTTCAACCCCCTGCTCAAGCAGGAGATCCTACACCCTTCTTGACAGATGGTAGCCCCGTCTCTTCTTGAAAGCCTCCAGTGATGAAACTCCTACAACTTCCGAAGGCAACTTCTGTTCCATGGGTTGATTGTTCTCACTGTCACAAAATTCCTCCTTGTTTCTAGGTTGAATATCTTCTTGGTCAGTTTCCATCCATGATTCCTTCTTCTGGCCTTCAGATGCTTTGAAAATAGCTTGACCCCCTCCTCTCTGTGGCAGCCCCTCAAATATTGGAGCTCTGCTATTCTGTACCCCTGGTCCTTCTCTTCACTAGACTAGCCATGCCCGGTTCCTGCAACCACTCTATATGTTTTAGCCTCCAGTCCCCTAATAATCTTTGTTGCTCTTCTCTGCACTCTTTCTAGAGTTTCAACATCTTTTTTTTTTCATCATGGTGACCAAAACTGAATGCCGTATTCCAAGTGTGGCCTTACCAAAGCATTATAAAGTGGTATTAACACTTCAGGTGATCTTGATTATCTTCCTCTGTTTATGCAGCCTAGAACTGTGTTGGCTTTTTTGGCAGCTGCTACACACAGCTGGCTCCTATTTAAATGGTTGTCCACTCTCACACTCTCTCACAGTTACTACTATTGAGTAAGGTACCCCATATATTGTACCTGTGCAGTTGGTTTTTCTTGCCTAAATGTAGAACTTTGCTTTTCTCACCATTGAATTTCATTTTATTTATTTTATTTTATTCGATTTATATCCCGCCCTTCTCCAAACGGACCCAGGGTCCGTTTTTGTTAGATAGCACCCAACGTTCAAGTCTGTCACGATCCTTCTGACAATTTCATGTCATATAAATATACAAAACGGTTGGATTTCCAAAGGAAACTCTAGGGAGGGAAAGATACACTCCCTGGAAAAAAAATATGCAAAGGGTTAGGACAGGCCTCATTAAATAACTAGGATGCCATTTGACCAAAACATGTCTTGAACAAGGGCAGCTAATTGGAGGTGACAGAAAATACTTTGGATGAATTGACCAAGAAGAAACACATTCTCCTGTCTTCCTTCTGTGGTCTCCAACATCTCAATGTTGGAGAGATGTCTATTAAAACAGCTCAGGGCAACACCAGGGTACTTGGAGAGAGATAAAACCATTGACCTATTTTCAAATGTTCTTCAGGCACTGTAGATGCTACGGTTGCTTTCAGGTCTACAAGAATCAGTTGACCTGAAAGGCCACCTAACCTTAGATAATTGCAGTCTCTGATCTAATGACTCAGTTCCGAGCTATCATGAGCTGTTGGGTGAATAGTCCTGCCTGGGCCAGCTGGTTAATTGAGACTTCCAATGAGACAGAAAAACCTCGGGAAGACTGCTGAGCAATTGAAGGTCTCCAGACGCTGAGAATGAGTTGCAACTGACATTGCTGGCCTTGCTAGAATGGGATGGATGCTCCTGCTGAGAATCTAATGGAGAGAAGTAGATTTAAATGTAAAAAAAAACATGGGGGAGGAGGGTTAAAAAATACAAGCTGAAGAACTTTGTTCAGGCAAAGCACAATCCTTCTTTTCTGTGGCCTCCGAAGCTTTGAGTGTATCTTCCAGATCCTTTCCCAAAGGTTGATCCCAAGCTCTACTTCAATCCTCTCAAAAGGGAAGAGTTATTAAGCAGAGTTAGAGTTTGACATTTTGTCAGAGCTCAACTGTTGAAATATGTAATACTGCCTCACATGTAATACTTCCCAGGTTCGAATCCCAGTAAGGGTATGGCTAGCTGATGAGAGCTAAATAAATCTCTAAATAGATCTATCCTAGTCTCCCTTATTTATTTATTGATCAGCACAAAAACGTATCTCATATATTCATACATACATACGTGTGTGTGTGTGTGTGTGTGTGTGTGTGTGCGTGTTAGGTTTTTGAGCTGATCAATAAATAAACCAGGGAGACTAGGATAGATCTATTTTGAGCTTTTTAGCTCTCATCAGCTAGTCATACCCTTGCTGGGATTTGAAGAGCTCACTTGCCATCTTCAGGCTTCAGTCTGTCAGACCGAAGCCTGAAGATGGCAAGTGAGATGTTGGCGAAACGTTGCAAAAACAATCTCATTCTTACACGGGAAAACACCCGAATACAACAATACCAGCAGATAGATAGATAGATAGATAGATAGATAGATAGATAGATAGATAGATAGATAGATAGATAGATAGACAGACAGACAGACAGACAGACAGACAGACAGACAGACAGACAGACAGACAGACAGACAGACAGACAGACAGACTGACTGACTGACTGACTGACTGACTGACTGACTGACTGACTGACTGACTGACTGACTCTTTATTCCCCTGGCTTAACTGATCAGGGTAAGAACCAGTAGTCTAGTTGCAATTACAACTGCCTCACATGTAATACTTCCCTGGTTCGAATCCCAGTAAGGGTATGGCTAGCTGATGAGAGCTAAATAGCTCTAAATAGATCTATCCTAGTCTCCCTTATTTATTTATTTATCAGCACAAAAACGTATCTCATATATTCATACATACATACGTGTGTGTGTGTGTGTGTGTGTGTGTGTGTGTTAGGTTTTTGAGCTGATCAATAAATAAACCAGGGAGACTAGGATAGATCTATTTTGAGCTTTTTAGCTCTCATCAGCTAGCCATACCCTTGCTGGGATTTGAACCGGGGGCTATGTTACATGCTAGGCAGGAGCCTTAGCCATTAGGCCAACCGGTTCTCTTCCTGTTCTGCTGAGACAGGAGGATAAGTCTCCCTAATTTATTTATTGATCAGCTCAAAAACCTAACACACATATATTAAAAAATTACACAACAGAACTCATGGCTTTCTGTCTAGATGGTCTCTGGTGATGAGCCGAAAGGCAGAAAAGGAAATAGTATGCTTCCTTCCTTAATTGGGCCCTAACAGGGTGTTGTGGAACAAGTATATATATGTGTGCGTGTTTTTGTGTGTGTTAGGTTTTGAGCTGATAAATAAATAAACAAGGGAGACTAGTATAGATCTATTTCAAGCTATTTAGCTCTCATCAGCTAGCCATACCCTTACTGGGATTTGAACCAGGGAAGTATTACATGTGAGGCAGTTGTAATTGCCTCTAGATTCTCCTGGTTCTTATCCTGATCAGCTGAGACAGGGGAATAAGTATATACTTGTGTTACTTCCCTGGTTCAAATCCCAGTAAGGGTGTGGCTAGCTGATGAGAGCTAAATAGTTTAAAATAGATCTATACTAGTCTCCCTTGTTTATTTATTTATCAGCTGAAAACCTAACACATATGTAAACAAAAGACAGCGAAACAAATAGCTTTCTGTCTGCATGGTCTCTGGTGATGAGTCGAAAGACAGAAAAGGAAAGCAGCTTTGCTTCCTCCCTTATTTGGGGCTTACCAGGGTGTTGTAAAAAAAACACACACACACACACACACACACACACATTTATGAGCTGATCAATAAATAAATTAGAGAGACCAGGTTGGATCTATATATATAACATTTTTGTGCTGATAAATAAACAAACAGGAGCTCACTCCATTATGTGGCACTAGGGATTTGAACCGCCGACCTGCTGACCTTTCTGATTGACAAGCTCAGTGTCTTAGCCACTGAGCCACTGTGTCCCCTTATTTATTTATTCATTTATTTAGGCTGGATAAATCCTCCTCATTGGGACGATTTGATGTTGCTACCCGTTGCTCCATATTTCTTTGAACATCGACTTTGTTTCCATTATTTGTACTCATTTGAAAAACAAAAGAAACTTGTTTGATCTCAGCTGGTATCATCACACTGGTCAGGATCAAGTAGCACATTAATCAATGATCGACTTTGATTGCAGCTTAATGCGTTCAATAAACTCATCCATTCCCATCATGCTTGATACATAATAGAGGATTAGCCGTTCTATGTCCAAGACAGGATCTACAGAGATCAATGTGCCTTCCGACTATTTTTTTTAAGTATTTGACTGTGCTTCTTAAATTGAAGTCTTTGAGTGGCTAGCAACAGATAAAAGCACCATGAAACACACAACAAGAGAAACTATTCATTCATAATCATCTTGGATACCCACAAGGCTCATTGTGTTCATCAATTATTTTGTTATCCAATTATTTTATTGGAAAAATACTTTTAAAGCTTATCAGTTGAAGAGGAGGGAGAGGAAAAGGAAGATGTGAAGGAGGAAGAAGAAGAGGAGAAGAAGATAGAGGAGAAGGAAGAGGACAAGAAGAAAATGAGCAGGGGAAGGAAAAGGAGGACGAGGACCATGGAAAGTAGAAAGATGGGATGAAAAAGAGGAAGAGAACCAAGAGGAAAAGAACTAGAGGAAGGAGAGGGGAGAGAAGAAGGAAAAGATAGAGGAGAAGGAACAGGATAAGAAGAAAATGAACAGGGGAAGGAAAAGGAGGAGGAGGATCATGGAAAGTAGAAAGATGGGATGAGAAAGAGGAGGAGAACCAGTAGGGAAGAAACAAGAGGAAGGAGAGGGGAGAGAAGAAGGAAAAGATAGAGGAGCAAGAGGAAGAAGAGAAAGAAGAGGAGGAGGAGGAGGAAGAAGAAGAAGAGGGAGAGGACAAAGAGGATGAAGAGGAGAAGAAGATAGAGGAAAAGAGGAGGAGGAAGGAAGGGGAGCGAAGGGAAATTAGCTTCTAACACACAGAGTATATTAAAATGTTAGAAGGAATGATGGAAAGCAAATTCACCATTATACCTCTTTGAACATTGGTGTTGTCTGACTATGGACAATTGTGGTTTATCACTTTTGAGATCTAAGTCTTTTGGCAATTGTATCTTCTTTTCCCTGGCCCCAGTGGGCGGAGCCGCGGCGCCCCCTGCTCCCCCATTTTCATCCTCCAGGATTGAGGAATGTTTTTCAAGAAAGGCTTCCGCCTCCACAATTGTTTTTATTCTTACTCTTCCTCCCTCCCAGAATACCAACATTCCCTCTGGCATCACCCACTTGAACCAGACCCCCTTTTTAAATAATCTTTTAGACAAGAAGGAATACTTCCTTCTTATCTCTCTAATCTTCTTCAGGACCTGCTTCAAGATAGCTACCTCTTTCTGTTGATAAACTAAGGGACCGTCTCTCTGCGCCCTCAAGATCCTCTCCCTTGTTGATCTCCTAACAAATTTAATATGTATCTCTCTGGGTACTTCATTTATCCTGGCATATGCTGAATTTATTCCATATATCAAATCAATGTCCCCCCTAATCTCATCCTTAGGTTGGTGTAAATAATCTGCTAAAATTGTGCACATTAAATCAGTTAAATCTTCACCAGACTCCTCAGGAATGTTCTGAAATCTTAAAAAATATGACATCCTTTCAAAATCCATCCTAGACATATGACCAGTTAAATCCCCAATTTCAGTATTAATACTTTTAAGCTCGCCCTTTGCCCCAACCAACCCCACCTCCAGCTCATCAGTCTTTTGTGTATTTTCCATTAGTTTTTTCTGTACCTCCAAAAGTTCTAACTTAGAACTGACTTGATCCTTTCGCATTTCTTTAATTTCTTTCACCAAGGTCTGAAGTGTTTCTTCCATTGCTGTTAATCTAGCATCCGTATCAGGTTTTTCAGGTAACATCGAAGTGATTTTAGGCTGATGTGTCTGCTTCTTTGAAGTCATGGTGAAAAGTTTAAGTCTGTGTCAGTAAGATGGCGTCAACTGAAGAAGTGTTAGTGAGGCAGGAAACGAGCAAGTTCCAATAAACAAAGTCTTAGTTGTTACTTAATTAAAGTCCAGAGAGAAATCAAATTTTATAAACAAATAGAAAAAAAAGGCACTTCAGGGAGAGGATCAATTAATCAATTAAAAACAATCATAAGTAAAAGAAAAGAGAGGCAGTCCCATTCACAGGGGAATGTCAGCAATCATCCTTATAGATAGATAGATAGACAGATAGAGCGATAGAGAGATAGACAGACAGACAGACAGACAGACAGACAGACAGACAGACAATGGATGGATAGATGGATTGGTGCAAATCCAATCCATTTTATAACACATCATTCAAATCCAATTTTCTCTCCAGCAGATTTATTGTAGAGTTCTTTTTCTCCTCCTCCTCCTCCTCCTCCTCCTCCTCCTCCTCCTCCTCCTCCTCCTCCTCCTCCTCCATCAACATCCTGCAAATAAATGCATATTGATCTATGAGCAAGAAAATAAACAAGGTTGAACTTGCTTGCATTTCTTTTTCCTTGGTGTCTCCCTTGTGAAGGTCTCTCTCTGTGTGGTCCTACACAATTATAGAAGTCAGAGGCATTGGTGCATATCCACAGGGTTGCCAGAGGAAGGCCATAGCGGGGAAGCAAGTTGAAATAATGCTGGGGGTAGGGAAAAGGCATGCAAAAAAAAAGAGATGGGATGGTGCTTCAGTGGCATGGTTCAATCTTGGGTGTTTTTTTTAAAACAACAACAACAACAACAACAACAACAACAAAAACAACTGTATTTGTATATCTGACTGGAAGGAGGGAATTTCCCTGGAAAAAAGGCCAAAGGGAAGAATTGGTGGGAGAAGAGAAGGGGAGGGAAAAGAAGAGAGAGGGGGAACAGGAGAAGGAGAAGAGAAGGGGAAGGAGAAGGAGTTGGAGAAGGATAAGAGAAGTAGATGGAGATGGATAAGAGAAAGGGAAAAAGGAAAAGGAGATGGATAGGAAGGAAAGAGGAGAAGGAAAAGAAGGAGGGGAAGGAAGGAGAAGGAGAAAGAGGAGGTGGGGAAAGAGAAGGAGAAGAGAAAGGAAAGGAGAAAGAGAAGGGGAAGGACAGGAAGGAAAGAGAAGGAAAAGAAGGATGGGAAGGAAGGACGAGAAAGGGAAGGGACAGGAGGAGAAGGATAGGAAGGAGAAGAATGGGAAGGAAAGAGGAG
>CM077644.1:243145646-243378146 GCA_039707465.1 Rhabdophis nuchalis
AAGGAAAAGGAGGAGGAGGAGGACCATGGAAAGTAGAAAGATGGGATGAGAACGAGGAGGAGAACCAGGAGGAAAAGAACAAGAGGAAGGAGAGGGGAGAGAAGAAGGAAATATAGAAGAGAAGGAAGAGGTGAAGAAAAAATGAGCAGGGGAAGGAAAAGGAGGAAGAGGAGGAACATGGAAAGTAGAAAGATGGGATGAGAAAGAGGAGGAGAACCAGGAGGGAAAGAACAAGAGGAAGGAGAGGGGAGAGAAAAAAGAAAGAGGAGAAGGAAGAGGTGAAGAAGAAAATGAGCAGGAGAAGGAAAAGGAGGAGGAGGAGGACCATGGAAAGTAGAAAGATGGGATGAGAAAGAGGAGGAGAACCAGGAGGGAAAGAACAAGAGGAAGGAGAGGGGAGAGAAAAAAGAAAGAGGAGAAGGAAGAGGTGAAGAAGAAAATGAGCAGGAGAAGGAAAAGGAGGAAGAGGAGGACCATGGAAAGTAGAAAGATGGGATGAGAACGAGGAGGAGAACCAGGAGGAAAAGAACAAGAGGAAGGAGAGGGGAGAGAAGAAGGAAATATAGAAGAGAAGGAAGAGGTGAAGAAAAAATGAGCAGGGGAAGGAAAAGGAGGAAGAGGAGGACCATGGAAAGTAGAAAGATGGGATGAGAACGAGGAGGAGAACCAGGAGGAAAAGAACAAGAGGAAGGAGAGGGGAGAGAAGAAGGAAATATAGAAGAGAAGGAAGAGGTGAAGAAAAAATGAGCAGGGGAAGGAAAAGGAGGAAGAGGAGGACCATGGAAAAGTAGAAAGATGGGATGAGAAAGAGGAGGAGAACCAGGAGGGAAAGAACAAGAGGAAGGAGAGGGGAGAGAAGAAGGAAAGAGGAGAAGGAAGAGGTGAAGAAGAAAATGAGCAGGAGAAGGAAAAGGAGGAAGAGGAGGACCATGGAAAGTAGAAAGATGGGATGAGAACGAGGAGGAGAACCAGGAGGGAAAGAACAAGAGGAAAGAGAGGGAAGAGAAGAAGGAAAAGATAGAGGAGACGGAACAGGATGAGAAGAAAGAGGAGAAAGAGAAATAAGAGAAAGAGGAGGAGGAAGGAGAGGGAGAGGACAAAGAGGAAGAAGAAGAGAAGAAGATAGAGGAGAAGGAAAAGGAGAAGACAGAAGAGGAGGCTTAGTGGGTGTGGCAGGGGAAGATTACTGTAAAATCCCCATTTCCTCATGGTCATCTGGGACTTGGGAGGCAGAGAATAGATGGGGGTGAGGCCAGTCAGAGGTGGTATTTACCAGTTCTCCGAACTATTCAAATTTTCCACTACCGGTTGTCCACAACTGGTCAGAACCTGGTCAGTATAATACCACCTCCACCCTGAGATATTGGAAGACTGCTATCATGTCACCCCTAGTCCCTTCTTTTCGTTAAACTAGACATACCCAGTTCCAGCAATCATTAGGATAGGACTTTGAAGGTTGGGCACTCATTATGCAAACCAAAGAAACTAATATTGCTTTTAAATGGTAAGAATACTTAAATTTGACGCATTACTAAAAAAGGGAGCAAAATGCTTTAACAGTGGATGTTTTGAAGGACGTCTTTGAAGAATGAACTTGGAAATTAATTTTTAATAATGTCTTATACAAAAGATAGATGGTATGGTAATGAGCTCTACTGGAAAAGTCTAACATTTATTTGAATGTGGGTTTCAATATGATAAGTTACAAGCATGACATGCGAGAAAAGCTGCATCGGTCATATGGGGAAAGATGGATATACTTTGAAATGAAATGGGCTGATATCTTAATACCAGAAGAGTATTTGGATAATCCTTAAAAAAATAACAATCTGGATTTCAACAGAGATCTGTTAACATTTTGAAGGATTTTCTGAGAAGAGTCAAAAAGTCAATGAAACGAAATCAAGTTTGAAGATGTTATTTAAGGGATTAAAAGCCAAGATTGTTAAAAGAACAGGGAAGAAACATAAAGTTGGCTTATCTGATCGAGGTTAAAATAGAGACTCAGTTATCTCTGGTAGACCTTAATGGACTTCTAGCAACTAGCAATGGATGTTGACACTTGAAGTTTTGTTAATAATGGATGAGATATGGGAAGACAAGATCCTTTCTTGTATTTTAAGAGATTGGTGATGTTACCAAAGTAGTTTATACTTATCATGATGAGGAAGGGGGGAAACCTTATAAAGAATAACTGAAGGCCGTTTTTAGCCAAGAAAAGAGAATATTGTAGGAAAGATATGGTCGCTGTCCTCAGGTATCTAAGGGGCTGCCAAGTAGAAAATGGGAGAAACTGTTCAAAATTGCTCCGAAGGCAGGACAAAGATAAGGTGTGTTTACATTATAAAGTAAAAGATTTCAGCTGGACATTAGAAAGAATTTTCTCCTGGTTAGAAGATAGCAGAATTTCAGATAAATAGATGGATGGATGGATGGATGGATGGATGGATGGATGGAAGAATGGATGGATGGTACGTAGGTAGGTAGGTAGGAGATAGATAGATAGATAGATAGATAGATAGATAGATAGATAGATAGATAGATAGATAGATAGATAGATAGACAGACAGACAGACAGACAGACAGACAGACAGACAGACAGACAGACAGACAGACAGACAGACAGACAGACAGACAGACAGACAGACAGACAGACAGACATGGTAGGTAGGTTGGTAGATGATAGATAAAAAGATGGATGGATGGATGGATGGATGATACATAAGTAGGTACATAGGTAGATAGGTAGGTAAGCCCTACGCACGGTCACCCAAGCCCTTGTTATTTCCCGCCTGGACTGCTGCAATGCTCTCTACATGGGGCTCCCCTTGAGATGCACCCGGAGACTCCAGTTAGTGCAGAATGCAGCCGGCGGGGGATTCTGGGAGTCTCACGGTACTCCCGTATAGCACCTCTTCTGCGCAAGCTGCACTGGCTGCCTGTGGTCTTCCGGGTGCACTTCAAGGTGTTAGTTACCATCTTTAAAGTGCTCCATGGCATAGGACCTGGTTATTTGCGAGACCGCCTCCTACCACACACCTCCCTTCGACCTGTCCGCTCCCACAGGGAGGGCCTCCTCAGGTTGCCGTCTGCCGGTCAATGCCGGCTGGCGACCCCCAGGGGAAGGGCCTTCTCTGTGGCGGGTCCGGCCCTCTGGAACGACCTGCCCCCCGACCTTCGCACCATCACGGACCTACGCCTCTTCCGTCGGATGCTTAAAACACATTTTTTCCATCTGGCTGGCCTGGTATAGCTAAAGGGTATAATTTTAAAGTTAATATTTTAATTGTTTTAATCTATTTTTAGCACAGTTTTAACTATTTAATTCTATTTTATACTGTGTGTACTTGCTGTGGGTTTTTATTTCTCTGTGCACCGCCCTGAGTCCCACCAGGGAGAATAGGGCGGTATATAAATCCGGAAAATAAAAATAAATAAAATAAGTAGGTAATAAGATAGATAGATAGATAGATAGATAGATAGATAGATAGATAGATAGATAGATAGATAGATAGATAGATAGATAGATAGATAGATAGATAGATAGATAGATAGATAGATAGATAGACAGACAGACAGACATGGATGGATGGATATGATAGATAGATAGATAGATAGATAGATAGATAGATAGATAGATAGATAGATAGATAGATAGATAGATAGATAGACAGACATGGATGGATGGATGGATATAAGATAGATGATAGATAGATGATAGATAGATAGATAGATAGATAGATAGATAGATAGATAGATAGATAGATAGATAGATAGATAGACAGACAGACAGACAGACATGGATGGATGGATATGATAGATAGATAGATAGATAGATAGATAGATAGATAGATAGATAGATAGATAGATAGATAGACATGGATGGATGGATGGATATAAGATAGATGATAGATGATAGATAGATAGATAGATAGATAGATAGATAGATAGATAGATAGATAGATAGATAGATGATAGATAGATAGATAGATAGATAGATAGATAGATGGATATAAGATAGATGATAGATAGATGATAGATAGATAGATAGATAGATAGATAGATAGATAGATAGATAGATAGATAGATAGATAGATAGATAGATAGATAGATAGATAGTTGGATGGATGAATGGATGGACGGATGGATGGATGGACAGACAGACAGTTTGTTTCCCACATAACCCACTTATACTGATACATAAGCTAATGTACATAAACAAGGAGCAAACCCCACAATCATTCTCATTAATGAGGTGACTAGTTGGGTAATGGAATGTTTCCAAGAAAGCCAACAAGTTCAGAGTGCACCAAAGACCTCACAATCCTCCTCCAGCTGCTCCTCTTCCTGCTCCTCTCCACAAATACCACTCCATTCTAGCACTGATGCTGTTACCTAGCCAACTCATGAAATGTCTGCAAGAAAACAACCAAGGTCAGAGAGCACCAGGGATTCCACCGTTCAACCCTGAGCTCTGTTTATTTTACTTCCATTAGAGGGTTACTCTCTGTTGGAGGTGTTTAAATAGCAATTAGATAAGACTCTTGTTAAGAATGCTGTGGTTGTCTATTTGTGTTCTGCGCAGAGGGTTGGAGTAGATGTTCTCAAGGTTTCTTCCAAATAAAACATCCCGTGAATTCATCAAAAGAGTTACGTCAGGGGTGTCCAAACTTGGGAACTTTAAGATTTGTGCACTTCAACTCCTAGAATTTCATGCTGGCTGGGAGCTGAAGTCCACAAGTCTTGAAGTTTCCAAGTTTGGACACCTCTGGGTTAAGTGAATAAGCTAAACATCATCGCACATCTTCAAAACGGTAGCAGTCCGATACTTGCTGCCTAGCAGCATTCTGACTTTGCTTTTTTCTCCCTCCCTCCCTCTCCCTCATGTTCTCTCTACATGGGGCTCCCCTTGAGGTGCACCCGAAGACTTCAGCTGGTCCAGAATGCAGCCGCGCGAGCAATAATGGGTACCGCAAGGTATACCCATGTAACACCGCTCTTGCGCGAGCTGCACTGGCTACCTGTCGTCTTTCGGGTGCGCTTCAAGGTGTTAGTTCTCATCTTTAAAGCGCTCCATGGCACGGGACCTAGCTATCTGCGGGATCGGATTCTGCCCCATACATCTTCCCGGCCGATTCGCTCCCACAGAGAGGGACTTCTCCGGGTGCCGTCCACTAGACTTTGTCAGCGGGCGACGCCCAGGGGAAGGGCCTTCTCTGTGGCGGGCCCAGCCCTCTGGAACGACCTTCCCCCCGACATTAGAACAACTACGGACCTCCGCTCCTTCCGTCAGAAATTAAAAACTCACTTTTTCTGCTTGGCCGGCCTAGGTTAGTCTCTACCTCAGGGGTTAGGGAATGTTAATTTTAAAATGGGGATTTTAGTGCAGGGACCGTTGATTTCATTTGTTTTTATTGTATTTATTTATGTATATATTTTATGTTGTTTTAATTTTTCCCTGTGCACCGCTCCGAGTCCCCCTGGGGAGAGGACGCGGTATAGAAATAAAAATCTATCTATCTATCTATCTATCTATCTATCTATCTATCTATCTATCTATCTATCTATCTATCTATCTATCTATCTATCTATCTATCTATCTATCTATCTTTATTCCAAGTTGACTTGCAAGGTATGGCAACCCATAGTATGGAAGTCAAATATCTGAGTGCCAGTGACACTGACAACCCCAGGCAAATTTCAGAGCTGGAGCAGATGTCAAAACTGCACTGAACCAAACCAGAGGGCATCCAAGCTTGACACGAAGCAAATTTCCTTGGCAAAAGTGACAGAAAATAAACACCCTCTTCGCAGAAATTGCAATGATGTGATGCGACCAGACCCTTCTTGGCTCAACGTGAAGGTTGGCCCACTTTGCAAAACCTTCATTACTGCCACGTGGCTGGCACAAGCATGGCTCTTCCCAAGGTTCTGTAAGGTTCCTCTGCAGAATGAAATCTCACTAGCAATTTCTGCAAAGGCCCTTAGGATGCTCTTCCTAACTTCCCTTCCCTCCCACTCCTCCTCCTGCTCTGCCTCCCCCCTCCTCTTCTTTCTCTTCCTCCTCTTCTTTTCCCCCTCCTCCTCCTAGTCTTCTTCTTCTTCTTCTTCTTCTTCTTCTTCTTCTTCTTCTTCTTCTTCTTCTTCTTCTTCTTCTTCTTCTTCTTCTTCTTCTTCTTCTCCTCCTCCTCCTCCTCCTCCTCCTCTTCTTGTTCTTCTTGTTCTTGTTCTTCTTCTTCTTCTTCTTCTTCTTCCTCCTCCTCCTCCTCCTCCTCCTCCTCCTCTTCTTTTCCCATTCCTCTTCCTCCTCCTCTTCTTCTTCTTCTTCTTCTTCTTCTTCTTCTTCTTCTTCTTCTTCTTCCTCTTCCTCTTCCTCTTCCTCTTCCTCTTCTTCTTCCTCTCCTCCTCCTCCTCCTGTTCTTGTTCTTCTTCTTGTTCTTCCTCCTCCTCCTCCTCCTCTTTTCCCCCTCCTCCTCCTCCTAGTCATCTTCTCCTCCTCCTCGTCCTCCTCCTCCTCCTCTTCTTCTTCTTCTTCTTCTTCTGGGGTTTTTTTCTTTGAAGACGTTTTGCTTTTCATCCAAAAAGCTTCTCTTGGATGGGAAGAGAAACATCTTCAAAGAAAAACCAGAAAGTCCAGTAGACTCTTGAAAAAGCTTTATGGCAACTCTGACCTGGATGACTGAGAATCTCCATAGACATTTGCAGGAATTAGGTATTTTTAGTTTAATAAAAAGAAGGACTAAGGGTGACATGATAGCAGTCTTCCAATATTTGAAGGGCTGACACAAAGAACAGGGGTGTCAACCTATTCTTCAAAGTACATGAAGGCAGGACAAGAAGCAATGGATGGAAACTATTCAAGCAAACAAACAACCTACCCACCACTGTTTTAGGGGTTTCCACAAAGAGGGAGTCAAGCTATTTTCTAAAACACCAGAGGGTAGGACAAGAACAGTGGTGGGTTTCTGCAGGCTCGCACCTACTCGCAAGAGCCGGTTGGTGAAATTTAGAGAACCGGTGAGAGGGGGTTCCACTGGCGTACCTGGAAGTAAATCTGGCCCGCCACTGCCAGTGACCCAACGGGAAGGAAAGGAAAGGAAGGAAGGAAGGAAGAAAGGAAGGAAGGAACAAAGAAAGAAAGAAAGAAAGAAAGAAAGAAAGAAAGAAAGAAAGAAAGAAAGAAAGAAAGAAAGAAAGAAAGAAAGAAAGAAAGAAAGAAAGAAAGAAAGAAAGAAAGAATTTATCATCACAATTGAGTCCAAAATTTTGGTTGCTAAGCAAGAGCATTGTTAAATGAGTTTCACCACATTTTAAAATATGGCCACTCCCACCCTGTCACATGACTGCCAAGCCATGCCCACAAAATAGGCCACACCTACAGAGTAGGTTCTAAAAAATTTGAAACCCACCACTGAACAAGAAGCAATGGGTGGAAACTAAACAAGGAGAGAAGAACTAAAGAGAAACTTCCTGACAGTGAGAGCAATTAATCAGTGGAACAACTTGCCTTCAGGAATTGTGGGAGCTCCATCACTGGAGGCTTTTAAGATGGATCGATTGATTGTGATCACAGGGGAATCATTTGGGTTGTTCAAACGCAGACAGTACTTCTAAAGCAGGGGTGTCAAACTCAAGGCCCAGAGGTCAGATCTAGCCCATGGGGCCACCCTGAAAACAGCAAAGGACTGGCCTGCGGAGCCTCTGCCAGTGAAAATGTAGATCAAGAGGGCCACATGCAGCTCTAAGGACCGGCCTCATCCCACCCCCACCCCCCTTCAAGAAAGCATAGACTCTTGAAAACTTTGTATTCTGCATCCAGTTTTGGTCGCCAAGATGTAGAAAAGATGTGGAGACTCTGGAAAGAGTGCAGAGAAGAGCAACAAAGAGGATTAGGGGACTGGAGACTAAAACATATGAAGATCGGTTGCAGGAACTGGGTATGTCTAGCATTGGTGGGTTTCAAATTTTTTAGAACCTATTCTGTAGGTGTGTCCTATTTTGTAGGCGTGGCTTGGCAGTCATGTGATAGGGTGGGAGTGGCCACCTTTTAAAATGTGGTGAAACTCATTTAACAATGTTCTTGCTTAGCAACCAAAATTTTGGACTCAATTGTGATGATAAATTCTTTCTTTCTTTCTTTCTTTCTTTCTTTCTTTCTTTCTTTCTTTCTTTCTTTCTTTCTTTCTTTCTTTCTTTCTTTCTTTTTTTCTTTCTTTCTTTCTTTCCTTCCTTTCTTCCATTCCTTTCCTTTCCTTCGCATTGGGTCACTGGCGGCGGTGGGCCAGATTTGCTTCCAGGTACGCCGGTGGAACCCCCTCTCACCGGTTCTCTAAATTTCACCAACCAGCTCTCGCGAGTAGGTGCGAGCCTGCAGAAACCCACCACTGATGTCCAGCTTAATGAAAGGAAGGACTAGGGGAGACATGATAGCAGTCTTCCAATATCTCAGGGGTTGCCACAAAGAAGAGGGAGTCAAACTATTCTCTAGGGCAGAACAAGAAGCAATGGATGGAAATTAATCAAGGAGAGAAGCAACTTAGAACTGAGGAGAAATTTCCTGACAGTGAGAGCAATGAATCAGTGGGACAGAAGTTGCCTCCAGAAGTTGTGAATGCCCCCACACTGGAAGTCTTTAAGAAGATGTTGGGTAGCCATTTGTCTGGAATGGTATAGGGTCTCCTGCTTGATCAGGGGGTGGACTAGAAGACCTCCAAAGTCACTTCCAACTCAATTATTCTGTGTTTGTTTTCTAAGAGTTTGTTACAAATCTAGGCAGAGACTAAGCAAAGAATGTGGGGAAAAAACAGGCGACAACAGTTGCGATGACGCTTCTGAGCGTGCCAAATTTTTGACTCTTTCAAGACTGCATTTTCTTCTGTTTCATTTTTCAGAAATGGTATTTATTTTCATTTACATTTAGATTAGCTCTGCGGCAGCAGATGGAAAGACTTGGAGTGAAATGATGATCAAAAGACATTAGAAACCGTTGAGAAATTAAAACTAAGTGGCAACCTTCTTCACAGCTTTTGTTTGGTCGGTTGCTTTGGCTTATTTTGGGTAAGGCTGAGAGGGAAAAATAATATGGACCTCGCTCATTAAAACTGACAGATTTGGGCAGAGGAGATGAAGGGTAGAGGGGGTGGATCTGCTTGAAAACCTTTGAGAAGTCACAACAAAATGGAGACGGAGGTTGGCATCTGTTTACTGTAGCTACATCAGCCTCTCCCTGTGTGGGATGTATTTTAAGCTACGCTGCTCATTGCAGAATTGATAAAAAATAGAAATCTTTTCAGGAAAAAAAAAAGAGAATAAAATCCATGAGCCCAAACAATTGTTTCTTATTTCTCAGAGGACATGCCAGGGGATTGTTTAAAAAGCATATCTGTGCATCTACCTTTAAATTGTCTCTACAATTGATGTAGTAAAATATTTTGAATAAAGAAAAAGGAGAAAGGGGAGAGGGAGGAGGAGGAGGAGGAGGAGGGGGAGGAGGAGGAGAAGAAGAAGAAGAAGAAGAAGAAGAAGAAGAAGAAGAAGAAGAAGAAGAAGAAGAAGAAGAAGAAGAAGAAGAAGGAAGGAGGAGGAGGAGGAGGAGAGGGGAAAAGAAGAAAAAGAGAAGAAGAGGAGGAGGGAGAGACAGGATGGGAAGAAAGAACAGGAGAGGAAGAGGAGGAAGGGGAAGAAAGAGGAGGAGGAAGGAGAAGAAGAAGAAGAAATAGAAGGAGAAGGAGAAGTCACAACAAAATGGAGACGGAGGTTGGCATCTGTTTACTGTAGCTACATCACCCTCTCCCTGTGTGGGATGTATTTTAAGCTACGCTGCTCATTGCAGAATTGATAAAAAATAGAAATAGACAATACCTTTAAATTAGGTAATTGTTTCACAACAACCTGTTATTAGGCCCCAATTAAGGGAGGAGACATACTGTTTCCTTTCCTGCCTTTCGGCTCATCACCAGAGACCATCTAGACAGCAAGCCAAGAATTACGTTGTGTAATTTTTTTAGATATGTGTGTTAGTTTTATGAGCTGATCAATAAATTAAATTAGAGAGAGACCAGGATAGACCAGGATACCTTTAAATTATCTCTACAATTGATGTAGCAATATATTTTGAATAAGGATGCTTACATCATAGAAAAGGGTTGCTCAATCATTCAATCATTTCTAACTCTTTAGTTAGAAATATCATGAAGGGAGGCTCAGCCAATCTTATTGTACCCATGTTGTACTCTGACAATAAAGGTTTGAAATTGAATTTGAAGTTGATCATGCCATGGATGAATGTCTATGGAAACTCTCAGTCATACAGGTCAGTGGTAGGATTCCAAACTTTTTACTACTGGTTTTTTGGGCGTGGCCTGGTGGGCATGGCATGGTTTGGTGGGCATGGCAAGAGAAGGATACTGCAAAATATCTATTCCCTCCCCACTCCAAGGAAAGGATACTCCAAAATCACCATAACCTCCCTACTCCAGGGGAAGGATACTGTAAAATCTCCATTCCCTCTTCACTCCAGGGGAAGGATACTGCAAAATCTCCATTCCCTCCCCACTCCAGGGGAAGGATACTATAAAATCTCCATTCCCTCTTCACTCCAGAGGAAGGATACTGTAAAATCTCCATTCCCTCTTCACTCCAGGGCAAGGATACCGCAAAATCTCCATTCCCTCTCCACTCCAGGGCAAGGATACTGCAAAATCTCCATTCCCTCCCCACTCCAGGGGATGGATACTGCAAAATCTCCATTCTCTCCTGACTCCAGGGGATGGATACTGCAAAATCCCCATTCCCTCCCCACTCCAGGGGATGGATACTGCAAAATCTCCATTCTCTCCTGACTCCAGGGGAAGGATACTGCAAAATCTCCATTCCCTCCCCATTCCAGGTTCATTGTTTCTTGTCTTATCTTCAGTGCTTTGGAGAATGGGTTGACCCCTCCCTTTCGTTTTTGTGTCAGACCCTCAAATATTGGAACCCTGCTGTCAGGGTTCCAAGTAACAGACCCACTGCAAACAAAGATCTGAGGCAGGTACATTCCTCAAAGAATGAGTTCATTGGATATGTCATATTGGCACAGGCTGGTGAAAACCGACTCTGGACATTCTCTTGGTTTTCACCTAATTAAAAGTAAAAGTTTGTCATTTTCTCACAACAACCACTCCCATGGTCCAATCAGAGCACTGTCCAGTTGCTACGTGACTCCAGTCCCCTCCTTCTGAGCCCCTGCAGGAATCAAGTGTCCTTGGTTCTCCAGAGAAAGTATTTTGTTTTGACTGCAACACGCAAGTATCTCTATTCCCCTCCTCCCTATCCCTCTTCTCTAGTGTGTCAGTACTGAAGTCTCAAAATGACTTCGGTCAGGCAAGCTTGACAACTGCCACAAAGAAGAGGGAGTCAAACTATTCTCCAAGGCACCTGGGGGCAGGACAAGAAGCAATGGGTGGAAACTAATCAAGGAGAGAAGCAATTTGGAACTAAGGAGAAATTTCCTGACAGTTAGAACAATTAACCTCTGGAACAGCTTGCCTCCAGAAGTTGTGAATGCACCAACCCTGGAAGTCTTTAAGAAGATGTTGGATAGCCATTTGTCTGAAATGGTATAAGGTTCCTGCGTACGCAGGGGGTTGGACTAGAAGACCTACAAGGTCCCTTCCAACTCTGCTATTGTATTATTGTATTATTGCTATCATGTCAGTGCTTCTACTAGACTAGGCATACACAATTCCAGGTTTCCTTATTTCCGAGCATAAGTTCTCCAGTTATGCTTGCTATCACATATCCAAAGTATTTAGTCTTTGGTTCCATGATGAATGCACTGATAAATAAATAAAAAATGCACTGATGAATGAATGAATAAATAAATAAATAAACAAAACTTAAGGATTCAGGGGGGAAAAACTGGGGGAATAATCAGGAAAGGGAATTTGGAGTATTGATTTTCTACAATTAAAAATGGAGTACCGTATTTTTCAGAGTATAAGACACACCTTTTTTCCTCTAAAAAGAGGCTGAAAATTTGGGTGCGTCTTATACATCGAATACAGCATTTTTTTGCCTCCTGGAACCCCGCCCCCTTCACCAAACTGGCGGTGCCTAGTCTTGTGGAGGCTTCCAGAGAGCTCCTGGGGGCTGGGGAGGGCAGAAATTAGCCTCAAACAGGCCATTTCCCCCTCCCCCAGCCCCCAGCAGCACTCTATAAGCCTCCATAGGGCTATGCATGCAATTTATTTGACACAAAAATAGGCCCGTTTTCACGATAAATGGGGTGGGTTTTTTACTCATTTTTGACCCCCCCCTCCCCAGGAGCACTCTGCAAGTGCCCCCCCCCCCCCAAGGCTAGTTATGCTTTTTATTTGAAAAATGAAACGGCCCCATTTTTACAGTAAGTATCCAAATAGATTAGGAATAAAGAAATTGAAATGAATTACAAAAATCCTTTCCATAGGAAATTCTCAGTGCTTGGGTTTGGTGGGGGGGGGGGACATCGCACAAATGGAATAGAGCATAGCAGAATAGAATAACAGAGTTGGAAGGCACCTTGGAGGTCTTCTAGTCCAACTCCCTGCTCAAGTAGGAAACCCTACACCATTTCAGACAAATGGTTCTCCAATCTCTTCTGAAAAACTTCCAGTGATGGAGCACCCATGACTTCTAGAGGGGAGTTGTTCCACTGGTTCATTGTTCTCTGTCAGGAAATTTCTCCTTAGTTCTAGGTTGCTTCTCTCCTTGATTCGTTTTCACCTGTTGCTCTTGTTCCACCTTCGGATGCTTTGAAGGATAGGTTGATCCCTTCTTCTTTGTGGCAATGCCTTATATATTGGAAAACTCTTATCACATCACCCCCTAGTTCCCCCTAGCCTGGAACCCCATTCAATGTCAGGCCTGCAGCCATCTTTTCTTTTGGATTTTTGCCCAGCCACACTTTCTATTATTCTACTATGCCTTTTCTATTGTGGGAAAATGGGAGGAGGGATTGTGCAGAGTTAGATGAGATGTAGCCATAACAAAGTTCTTTCTAGGAAGCCAAGGTCATCCTTTGTCTTTGCACCTCTGCAGCTGACCAGAACTGGATGGATGGAACTGCCAGCATGGCAGTGGGAGATTGGACCATGGACTGGACTAGTGGGTGGGTGGGGGGGGGCAAGATCTTGAACTTTCAACTGGGTGGGGAAAACTGGGAAGCTTTCAGATTCGGGGGTTTCCCAGATGGGCCAAGATGACTCTCTTCATCAATGGGAACTTTGAAGAATCCTTTGCCTTGGACTCTGATTTAATTTTGGATGCTATTTGGAACCCTGACATTCGTAACGAATGCTTCTCGTGAGCATTGGTGGTTTATTTTATTCTGTGTTTTATTTTTCATCGAATCCAAGGTATTCTAAACAACTTAGAACTGCAGAACACAAAGCATCAATAACGCTATTGGGATGTCACAGAACATTGGCTTTAACGGCCACCTCGATCTCCCAATAGGTCCAGAGAATTGAGTGCCTGTCCCTCTTTTTCGAGTGATGTGAGGGTCAAGATCAATTGACTTGGGATCCCAATTTGTTGCCTTTCCTTTGAAAAGAAGGATTTCTTGAAATAACTAATCCAGTTTCTTATCCCATTAAAGGTCCTCCCTGCTTAGATAGATAATCTGCACCTCCATCACTGTCTGGTTTGGTTCTGCAACCCAACAAGACAGACACGGACTTCAGAGGAGAATCAGAACAGCAGAAAAAAAACAATGGCTACCAACCTGCCTTCCATTGAGGACCTGGACACTGAACGAGTTGAAAAAAGAGGGCCGTGAAAATATTTACTGACCCTTCGCATCCTGGACATATATTGTTTCAACTCCTACCCTCAACTCAACATTATAGAGCACTGCACATCAGAACAACTAGATTCAAGGATATTTTTTCTCTGAATGCCATCACTCTGCTAAACAACTCCCTCACCACTGTCAAACTATTCACTAAGGTTGCATTACTATTAGTCTTCTCATCATTCCTGTCGCTCATCTCCTCCCACTTATGACTGCAGGACTGTAACTTTGTTTCTTCTATCCTTACGATTTATACTGATATAGATTGTTTCCTGATTGCTTATTTGTACCCCATGACTATCATTAAGTGTTGTGCCTTAGGATTCTTGATGAATGTAACTTTTCTTTTTATGTACACTGAGAGCATCTGCACCAAAGACAAATTCCTTGTGTGTCCAATCACACTTGGCCAATAAAGAATTCTATTCTATTCTATTCTATCCTACCCTACCCTACCCTACTCTGTCCTCTGTCCTCTGTCCTCTGTCCTCTCCTCTGTTCTATTCTATTCTATTCTATTCTATTCTACCCTACCCTACCCTATCCTACCCCACCCCCTGTTCTGTTCTGTTCTGTTCTATTCTATTTTACTCTACTCTACTCTACTCTACTCTACCCTACCCTACCCTACCCTGTCCTCTGTCCTCTGTCCTCTGTCCTCTGTCCTCTCCTCTATTCTATTCTATTCTATTCTATTCTATTCTATTCTATTCTATTCTATTCTACCCTACCCTACCCTACCCTACCCTACCCTACCCTATCCCCTGTTCTATTCTGTTCTGTTCTATTCTGTTCTATTCTATTTTACTCTACTCTACTCTACTCTGTCCTCTGCCCTTTTTCTCTCCTCTCCTCTCCTCTGTTCTATTCTAGTCTATTCTATTGTACTTGACTCGACTCACCTCGACTCGACTATCCTCTCCTCTCCTCTCCTATTCTATTTTATTCTATTCTATAGAGTGGTTCACAATATGTTTCATTTTGGTGCTAATGTGGGTGTCAGGTATTTAACCATTGCAATGCTGATAATACAGTCTGATCTGGTTTCGTGTCGCAGCCTTTAAGCTCTTTCTGGCTTTAAGCCTATTATTGTCTGGTTCATTCCAGGTCTTTTTCTAAAGCAGGTATAGAAAGTCCCAGGATGTAGAAAGACCATCTAAGTAAAATTAAGTCAATTCTCTTCTGGGTGCTTGAATTAAGCCCATGTGGTTCACAGGAAACCAAAACATCACGTTCTCCTTATTTCACCTTTAGCTGAAGAACAAACGTGGAAATAAAGTAAGTTGGAGAACACAGTTAAGCCATGCATCAGTCTTATGGGCTTAAACTAAGAACTTATCATGCATCCTAAGGATTTGCGGATAGTTGCTGTTGCTCCAAATAATTTCCAGCTATTTCTATTCAAATGTACAGATCTGATTGGTTCAGTTCACTGGAGGCTTTTATGAAGTGATTAAAAAAAAATTAAGGAGAGACTGGGCAGCCACTTGTGTGAAATGATATGCTTCAGCAGGGAGTGGGATGAGGTGACCTCCAAGGTCCCTTCTGGCTCTATTCTGAGTTTGAAAAGGTTCTCCTTGCTGCTTCTTTTTGGTGTGTTTCTGAACAATAGGAAAGAAAGAAAGAAAGAAAGAAAGGAAGGAAGAAAGAAAGAAAGAAAGAAAGAAAGAAAGAAAGAAAGAAAGAAAGAAAGAAAAAGAGGGACGGTGGGAGGGAGGAAGTAAGAAAAAAGGAAAAGAAAAAATGAAGAAGGAAGAGAAGATGGAAGGGATTCATTTATTTATTTATTTATTTAAATTTATATCCCGCCCTTCTCCACAGAGGACCCAGGGCGGCGTACAGGAAATTTAAAACATACCAATACAAAGATAAATATATAATTTAAAATAAATATTAAACAATCCTATCCTGTACTAAAACCAAATTTAAAATACCCAATTTAAAAACTTCCTAAAAGTCCCCATGGGAGGTTAGACTAGGCCGGCTTGTTGGAACAAATATGTCTTTAGACATTGGCGGAAGAGGCAGAGGTCGGTGATGGTACGTAATTCAGGGGGTAGGTCATTCCAGAGGGCTGGCCCCACCACAGAGAAGGCTCTTCCCCTGGGTGTCACCAGTCGGCATTGTCCGGCCGACGGCACCCTGAGAAGGCCCTCTCTGTGGGAGCGTATCGGTCTAAGGGATGTATGGGGCAGGAGGCGGTCTCGCATATAACTAGGCCCCGAGCCATGGAGCACTTTAAAGATGGTCGTCGGATGAAAGGAGGGATGGAGGGAGGGAGGGAGGGTGGGAGAGAGAAAAAAGAAAAAGTGAGGGAGGAAGAGAAAATGGAAGGGAGGAAAGGATGAAAGAATGGAGGGAGGGAGGAAAAAGGGAAAGAAAAAGTGAAGGAGGAAGAGAAGATTGATGGGATGGAGAGATGAAAGGAGGGAGGGAGGGAGGAAAAAAGGAAAAGAAAAAGTGAAGAAGGAAGAGAAGACTGATGGGATGAAGGGATGAAAGGAGGGAGGGAGGGAGGAAAAATGGGAGAAAGCTGAGTTCCATTGTGTAATTTTTTTATATGTGTGTTACGAGCTCGAAATAGAGCTCGTAACACAGCTATATTAGTTGTATCTATACTAGTCTCCCTGACTTATTTATTGATCAGCTCAAAAATGTCACACACACACACACACACACATATATATATATTTGCAGATATTTGTTTTCGTAGATTTTCATGGGTGTAGATATGATGGTCTGGTTGTATTTGGGTGTTTTCCCGTGTAACAATAAGATTGTTTTTGCAACGTTTCGGCAAGATCTCACTTGCCATCTTCAGGCTTCATTCTGTGGGTGCATAGATGCTGCCCTTCCTTAAATTTTTTTGGGGGGGAGTGGAGTTTTGGTTTTGTTGCTGCGAGTGGGTTGATTGGCTGTGCAGTTGCATCATGATTGGTAGATTGATATTGATTGGTCCTATCTGTGTGTTTCTCCTTATTTTGTATTTCAACGATTTGGGTGGTGGGTGGGGCTCGTCTGTTGGCCAGTGCTGGTTTCCAGATGTCTGGTAGGCAGGAGGTATATATAGCAGTACCATAAGATGTAAAAACAGAGCAGGGCTTAAAAAAAAGAGGCTCAAGACATCAAAAAGGATGCAGTGACATTCCGAAGGAAGAGGAATAAAACTCCCCAAGACTTATGATGGAGCTCTGGCAGTTTAAGAGAAGGGAACTGGGATGGTGAAGGAAAAAACTGGGGGCAAAAAGGGCAAAGAGAGACACAGAGAAGAAATGTGGGGTGCTTCAGAAAGGGGTTAAGAGCTGGTGCTTAAGAGCCACCGATGTGAGGAAAGAAATATGTGGTTGTTAAGGAGGCATGATCACATTGTCAGCCATCACTACAGAAGAAGGGAGTTATGATCCTTCCTCCCTCCCTCCCTTTTTCTTGTCTCTTGCCTCTTTTTTCTCCTTCCTTCCTTTATGCTTTTTTTCCTTCCTTCCTTCCTTCCTTCCTTCTTCCCTCCCTCGCTCCCTCCTTTCCATCCTTGTCTCTTGCCTCTCTTTTCTCCTTCCTTCTTTCCTTCCTTCCTCCATCCCTCTCTTTTTCTTGTCTCTTGTCTCTCTTGTCTCCTTCCTTCCTTCCTTCCTCCCTTTGTTCTTTCCTCCCTCCCTTTTTCTTGTCTCTCTTTTCTCCTTCCCTCCTTTCCTCTTTGCTTCGTTCCTTCTTTCCTCCCTCCCTCCCTCCCTTCCACCCTTGTCTTTTGTCTCCCTTTTCTCCTTCCTTCCTTCTTTCCTCCCTCCCTCCCTTCCATCCTCTTTCTTGCCTCTTGTCTCTTTTTTCTCCTTCCTTCCTTCCTTTTTTCTTTCTTGTTTCTTTTCTCACTTTTCTCCTCCCTCCCTCCCTCCCTCCCTTCCTTCCTTCCTTCCTTCTATCCATCCATTGGAAGCTTGTGCTTAAGAGTCACAAATGTGAGGAAAGAAATAAGTGGTTATTAAGGAGACATTATTGGAAGAAATATCCATCTGGTTCAGTTCCAGGCTGGGAGAAAGACACTGGAAACATGGAGGCTGGTTGGAAAGATGGTTTCATGATGAACAGAACCAAAAGCATAGAATAGAGCTGGATGGGACCTTGGAAGTTTTCTAGTCCAACACAAGTAGGACTCTTCTAGTCCTGCTCAAGCAGGAGACTCTATACCATTCCAGGCTGTCCACTCTTCCATTGAAAACCTCCTGTGATGGAGCACCCAGAACATCTGAAAGTAAGCCATTCCGATGGTTAATTGTCCTCATTGTCAAGAGGTTTCTCCTTAATACCAGGTAGCTTTTCTCTTTGAGGAGTTTCCATCCATTGTTTCTTGTCCTGCCTTTCTTCTACCTTCTTTACTTGTAGAACAAGAAGGGAGGACAAAGAGGGAGGAGGAGGGGAGGGGGAGGGGGAGGAGGAGGAAGAGGGAGAAGAAGAAGAAGAAGAAGAAGAAGAAGAAGAGGGAGGAGGAGGAGGAGGAGGAGGAGGAGGGGAAGAGGAAGAGGAGGAAGAGGAGGAAGAGGGGAAGAAGAAGAAGAAGAAGAAGAAGGAGGAGGAGGAGGAGGAGGAGGAGGAAGAGGAAGAGGAAAGAGGAAGAGGAGGAGGAGGAGGAGGAGGAGGAGGAGGAGGAGGAGGAGGGGAAGGGGGAAGAGGAAGAGGAAGAGGAGGAAGAGGAGGAAGAAGACATGGATATAGTTGGTTGAGCAAGAGTCCAAGGTGGGAGATCTCCTTTTTCTCCTCTTAGTTATTAGATTAGCCCAAACTCTGGTGGTCTTTTGAAAAATAGTAATGCCTCAGCTACTCTAAACATGTGGAAGTGGAGTGGCATCTTCTATATATCTTGGAACGTGCTGTTTTAGTGTTACTGAAGGATCATTTACCGAACACTTAATATCGCTAATTAATGACTGTCCTCAAGTATAACTGTAGATTTTCATTGTTAGTACTGATGGCTTTCAAGTGGGTAACTTGTAATAAATGTTACAATTATATCTACTCCAGATATTTTATTGTTTTTATCTTTTAAGTTTTTATTGTGGATGTTTACCTTTATATTACACAGCGGATGTTTTAGACATTATTTTGTAAGTCACAATGTGGTGCTTCAATTTGGTAGCACACAAGACCAACTTAGAGAATCATTTTCCTTTAATGTATAGACAAAGCCACGAAGGTTTTTTCCCCAAAAAATTATTCTACATTCTCCTCTAAGAGACAATGTCACACTGTGTGTGGGACTTTCAAGATCCAGCCAGGTGGGGACTTTGGGATACACTGCCATGATGGGTTGAATATTGGGCATTAATACAATTGAGCGAGTCCAGAGATATTCCATGACAAATGTCCTCCACTCTTCTGCTCGCAACAGAATCCCTTATGCCACCAGGCTCAAAATGTTGGCCTTGGAGAACCTAGAACTACACTGCCTATGGTCTGATCTAAGAATAGATGATAGATGATGATAGATGATAGATTTGCTCTGTTTTGCCGAAATAAAGGCAGTTATATTTTAAATCCTACCTGTCTGGACTCCCTCTGTCTAAGCTATAACACAATCACCTTCCATTTTCCCAGTACCTTTCTTCCAGCTTGGAACTGGACCCGATGGATATTTCTTCCAACACTGGGATGTGACAAAGAACTCAAGAGATATAAAATTCACAGTGGTGGCATATCAGACCGACAGAAAGAAAAATTATTAACCAAATTATAAAATATAGAGGAAACAGATGACATCCAGAGTATATAAGGGCTTCTTTTTCTTGTCATTGGTTTGTGTGTCTTTTACTTTCAATTTTCTAGAAAATGAAGTTTTTCCCTCCTGTCCCAAATAATAAGTTTAAAAAATTGCACATATCATTTGGAAGCACATGCTTCGTATCTTTAAGGACCTAACATTACATTTTTGGGCATCTTTAAATGATTGAGTGAATCATTTGGTTTCTGTTGGAAACAGAATCGTTAGAATAGAAACTGCTGGGTAGAAAGATAAGTATGACATGCTATGCCACATCCAATAAAAAAAAAAAAGACCAAAAGTCCACATTGTTGATTGAAACACTATCTTATTTCTAAAGTTTTGTCCCTTAAACTTTTCCGAACTTTTTTTTTTCTTAACAGAAGTAAATTTGGATGCATTATGCAAAGACTTAGTTCTCTAGCGGGGAGCTCTGGTGCTGGGAAAAGTGGAAAGGAGGAGAAGAAGAGGCTCAGCAACCATCAATGGTGGTGTTGAGGACACCATTAGAAGTCCTGAAAGTCCAGGTTGAGAACAGATCATCCTGGATATAATCTATCCATACAATTGCCAAGAGAGGAAACAGACTTCCTGGTATCTAATCCATCAATCAGCCCATCCATCTGTCTTTCCATCCGTCCATCCATCCATCCATCCATTCATCCATCTATCCATTCATCCATCCATTCATCCATCCATGCTATCTGAATGAATTTTCACAATATATGTCTGTCTGTCTGTGTGTCCATCCATCCATCCATCCATCCATCCATCCATCCATCCATCCATCCATCCATCCATCCATCCATCCATATCTATCTATCTATCTATCTATCTATCTATCTATCTATCTATCTATCTATCTATCTATCTATCTATCTATCTATCTATCTATCTATCTATCATCTATCTATCTATCTATCTATATCTATCTATCTATCTATCTATCTATCTATCTATCTATCTATCTATCTATCTATCTATCTATCTATCTATCTCAATCATCTATCTATCTATCTATCTATCTATCTATCTATCTATCTATCTATCTATCTATCTATCTATCTATCTATCTATCTATCTATCTATCTATCTATCTACCTACCTACCTACCTACCTACCTACCTACCTATCTATCTATCTACCTACCTATCTATCTATCTCAATCATCTATCTATCTATCTATCTATCTATCTATCTATCTATCTATCTATCTATCTATCTATCTATCTATCTATCTATCTATCTATCCAATCATCTATCTATCTATCTATCTATCTATCTATCTATCTATCTATCTATCTATCTATCTATCTATCTATCTATCTATCTATCTATCTACTACCTATCATCTATCTATCTATCTATCTATCTATCTATCTATCTATCTATCATCTATCTATCTATCTATCTATCTATCTATCTATCTATCTATCTATCTATCTATCTATCTATCTATCTACCTACCTATCTATCTATCTATCTCAATCATCTATCTACCTACCTATCTATCTATCTCAATCATCTATCTATCTATCTATCTATCTATCTATCTATCTATCTATCTATCTATCTATCTATCTATCTATCTATCTATCTATCTATCATCTATCTATCAACAGCTGTGTGTATGTATGTTCCAGCATAACTCTGAAACACCTCAAGCAATTTCAACCAAACTTGGCACACAGATGACTTACTCTCTGGAGACAAATACCATGGGGGCAAGACTTCCCCTAAAACCCCTTGGTATGTGTGTTCAGTTAAGATACAGCTTGTTGTGCCTTACAATGGCTTCTACTGTATTGCCATAAAATGGATTCTACTGTACAGCACGGTGGAGTTGCCACAGTACTCCACAAGGGGGCTCCCTCTAGTAAGGGGGAAAATCCAATATTAGAAATTACGTTTAGTCTGGATATCCCCCCCCCCCCCCTATAAATAAATACCTGGGTTATTGGCTAGTCAAGAGATTAAGTGAGGGCTGAAATGGAGGATTTATCCTGCAGCTCCATTCAGGAAATTGAAGTCTCCATTTCAATTGGCTGTTAATCCTCAGGCTGTGGGGTCCTTGATGCTCCCTCAGTGCACTGATGATATTACCCAGTTGGCTAATGAAACGCCTGCAAGAAAACCACTAAAACTCAGAGAGCACGAAGGACCCCACAGTTCAACCCTGAGCTACAAAATATTATCCTCTATCCAAACCCTCAAGTTGACAATTACACTAATTACTAATCCCTTAATTATGATCCAACATGGATTTTGACAACCCAGCACTAGCTCAGTGCGGTGTTTTGCTGAAATTTTGAATGTTTGTCTTTTTCTCCCCCTCAGGGGATAAGAAGATGTTAATAAAAATTCAAGACAGTTCCTAGGGGGTGCATGTATGTATATTGTGTAAAACAATATCTGCCACTTTATTGATTGAAGCTTTGCATCTTTTTTAGGTCTGCTGATGTTGATAATGAAAGACGGAGATGGAAGGTAGATCTGGAAAAAAAAACCCAACCAAAAATAGTTCAAAAGTACTGCAATACAGGTAAATTGTACTAGTTGGTATTTTTTTAACAACTGAGGTTCAAAGGACTGTACTCCAATAATTAAATATATCATATCATATTATAATGTCATATTGTATCATATTGGAAGAGGAGGAAGAAGAGGAGGAGGAGGAGGAGGAGGAGGAAAGATGAAAAAGAAGTGGGAGAGATAGGAGGAGAAGAAGAAGGAGAGGAGGGAGGAGGAGGAAAGATGAAAAAGAAAGTGGGGAGAGATAGGAGAAGAGAAGAAGAGAGGAGGAGGAGGGAGGAGGAGGGGGAGGAGGAGGGAGGAGGAGGAGGAGGAGGGAGGAGGAAAGATGAAAAAGAAGTGGGAGAGAGAGGAGGAGGAGGAGAAGAAAGGAAGAGGAGGAGGAGGAGGAGGAGGGCAGAGGAAGAGGAAGAAGAAAAAGAAGAAACATCTCATCTTTTTATGATTATTAAACCTGAGTCTGTTCTAAATTTATAGTCCTGATTTTAAGAGCAACAGGGAAAAAATGGCAGTATAGGTAGCTTGGTAAATTTAAAATATGCATTACAAAAATCCTTATCTTTCTTTATATCACTTTCTCCATATAATAAAGGGAGTCCCAAACTATTACCCAAAGAGTCTGAGGGTAGAACAAGAAGCAATGGGTAGAAACTAATGAAAGACAGAAGTAATAGAACTGAGGAGGGAATTTCCTGACAGTTAGAACAATCAATCAGTGGAACAGAAATTGCCTCCAGAAGTTGTGAATGCCCCAACACTGAAAGTCTTTAAGAAAATGTTGGACAACCATTTGTCTGAAGTGGTGTAGGGTTTCTTGTCTAGGCAGGGGATTGGACTAGAAGACCTCCAAGGTCCCTTCCAACTCTGTTATTCCATTTCATTCCATTTCCATTCCATTCCATTCTATTCCATTCTATTCCATTCTATTCAATTCCATTCTATTCCATTTCTATTCCATATTTTCTATTCTATTCTATTCTATTCTACACAACACAACACAACACAATACAATACAATAGCAGAGTTGGAAGGGACCTTGGAGGTCATCTAGTCCAACCCCCTGCTTAGGCAGGAAACCCTATACCATTTCAGACAAATGGCTATCAAACATCTTCTTAAAGACTTGCAGTGTTGGGGCATTCACAACTTCTGGAGGTACGTAAATTGTTCCACTGGTTAATTGTTCTAACTGTCAGGAAATTTCTCCTCAGTTCTAAGTTGCTTCTCTCCTTGATTAGTTTCCACCCATTGCTTCTTGTTCTGCCCTCAGGTGCTTTGGAGAATAGCTTGACTTCCTCTTCTTTGTGGTAGCCTCTGATCATTCTATTCTATTCTTTCTATTCTATTCTATTCTATTCTATTCTATTCTATTCTATTCTATTATTCCAATCCATTCCATTCAATTCCATATATTCTATTCTATTCTATTCTATTCTATTCTATTCCATTCCATTCCATTCCATTCCATTCCATTCCATTCCATTCCATTCCATTCCAGATAGTTTATATTCTTTCACAATCATAGTAAGCAATGAGATGGATGTGATGGATGTGGTCAGAGAGGAAAATATGGGAAATCAAAGTTAGGAAAGGATGGGAACTCTTCATCCTTTAGAGAGTCTCAAGGATTCAATTTTTGCAGATTCCAATGTGGCCAGACGCACCTCTTCACCTCCTAAACTAATAGGCTGGCTGAAAATCCAGTTTATCCTGCAGCTTTGCTATTTTTCTGCAAGTTCTGAGTTAATACTCAGTGGGGAAGAAAGCATCTACATTTATTAAAGATGCATGTTTGGAGAAAAATAAAACAGGCTTAGAATTATGCCTTTTGAGAGAAAGTACATTTTGGAAAAAAATATATAAATGCTTCGTTAAATGCAAATGTTCTATGATTGTTTATTTTTTTAGTCTGCTGATGAACACAGAACTGGGGACAACAAAGAAAACTGTATAGATGGATTATATTTTATAGATGTCATCCACCAACCATCAAATATTAGCTAATAGTTCATCAAACAGAATCCTGCTGCAGCAGGGTGGTATGCAAATAAGCCTGGTCTTTTCCCCACCCCTAATGTTATTTTTTTTTTGCCATCTACCATGAAATTTTCCTGTAAATAAAAATTACAGTACTACCTCTAACTCCTATATTTTCCTTCTTTGAGTGCACAGGGTGGCGTAGTGGTTTTTTTTAGTTTATTTTCAATTATATACCACCCTTTTCACCAAAAGGGACTCAGCGCGGTGCACAGAAAGATAAACCCCACATATACAAATTTAAAAAACAATTAAACCAATATAGCTGTGCTAAAATTGAATAAATAGTTGAAACCCACAAATGACGAATTAAAATATTTCCTGGTCTATGTCAGGCCGGCTAGATGAAAGAAATGAGCTTTTACCATCCGACGGAAGAGGCGGAGGTCCGTGATGGTGCGGATATCGGGGGGAGGTCGTTCCAGAGTGTCGGACCCGCCACAGAGAAGGCTCTTCCGCCGGGGGTCGCCAGTCAGCATTGACCGGCTGACGGCACCCTGAGAAGGCCAACTCTGTGAGAGCGGACAGGTCGAAGGGAGGAATGTGGTAGGAGGCGGTCTCTCAAGTAACCAGGACCCGAGCCATGGAGCGCTAGCATGGTTAGATAGCATGGTTAGATAGCAGGATGACAGGCAAACTCTGCCCACTGCCAGGAGTTCTATCCTGACCGCCTCAAGGTTGACTCCACCTTCCGTCCTTCCCGAGGTGGGTCAAATGAGGACCCAGATTGTTGGGGGGGGGGGGCAAGAGGCTGACTCTGCAAACAGCTTAGAGAGGGCTGTAAAAACATTATGAAGTGGTATTATAAGCCTAAGTGCTATTTTTATTCCTCCCTCCCTCCCTCCATTTTCTCCTTCCCTCCCTCCCTCCCTCCCCGAGTCACAGTGGCGCAGTGGTTAGAGTGCAGTATTGCAGGCTACTTCTGTTGACTGCCAGCTGCCTGCAGTTTGGCAGTTCAAATCTCACCAGCTCAAGGTTTTCTCAGCCTTCCCTCCTTCCGAGTTGGGTCAAATGAGGACCCAGATTGTTGGGGGACAATAGGCTGACTCTGTAAACTGTTTAGAGAGGGTTGTAAAATTTCCCCTTTCCCCCTTCCTCCTCCTCCTCCTCCTCCTCCTCCCCCTCCCTCCTCCTCCTCCTCCTCCTCCTCCTCCTCCTCCTCCTCCTCCTCCCTCCTCTTCTTCTTCTTCTTCTTCTTCTTCTTCTTCTTCTTCTTCTTCTTTCTCCTCCTCCTCCTCCTCCTCCTCCTTTTCCTCTTCTTCTCCTCTTCCTCCTCCTCTTTGTAGGTTGACTCAGCCCTTCCCTCCTTCTGAGTTGGGTCAAATGAGGACCCAGATTGTTGGGGGACAATAGGCTGACTCTGTAAACTGCTTAGAGAGGGCTGTAAAAACATTATGAAGTGGTATATAAGTCTAAGTGCTATTGCTATTGCTATTGCTATTGCTATTTCTTCCTTCCTTCCTTCCTTCCTTCCTTCCTTCCTTCCTTCCATCCTTCCTTCCATCCTTCCTTCCTTCCTTCTCCTTTCTTTTCTTCTCTCTGTCCCTCCCTCCCTTCCTTGAGTCACAGTGGGCACAGTGGGCAGAGTGCAGCACTGCAGGCTACTTCTATTGATTGCTGGCTGCCTGCAGTTTGGCAGTTCAAATCTCACCAGTTCAAGGTTTTTCTCATCCTTCCATCCTTCCGAGGTGGGTCAAATGAGGACCCAGATGTTGGGGGGCAAGAGGCTGACTCTGCAAACTGCTGAGAGGGAGCTGGAGAGCATTGTGTGGTGGTATATAAATCCACAGTAATTGCTATTGTTATGATCCAAGTAGCTTCTTCAGTCCAAGCAAATTGGTGAGGGGAACCGCAGTTATGTCCTCCAGGGGGAGCGTATGAGTGGGTTAGTGGGGCAATTAACAGAATAACAATAGAGTTGGGAAGGAGCTTGAAAGTCTTCTAATCCAACACCTTGCTCAAGCAGGAGGCGGTGCACCTTTCCAGACAAATGCCTGTCCAATCACTTCTTCAAAACCTCTAGTGATGGGACACCCACAACTTCTGGAGGCAAGTCGTTCCATTGATTAATTGGTCCATTAATTAAAACTAACCAACCTTAGCATGGCTATTTCGATGCAGCCACCAGGCCTTCAAATGATCTGCATGCAACCCAGAATGGTGCAATCTCAGACAAAGAGACATCCAATGGTTTTGTTGTCAGAGCCGACGGCAGCTCATCTCCTTCCCACTGACAGAAAGGTGGTTGCGAGATGTAGAAATAGTTACAAAAGCTGAATCTCACATTTATTTATCCATTTATTGGATTTCTGCCTGCTACAGTCAAGGAGCATCTCTGAAGCTTACAATACCTTTACAATACAATACAATAGCAGAGTTGGAAGGGACCTTGTAGGTCTTCTAGTCCAAACCCCTGCGTGGGCAGGAACCTTATACCATTTCAGATAAATGGCTATCTAACATCTTCTTAAAGACTTCCAGGTTTGGGGCATTCACAACTTCTGGAGGCAAGCTGTTCCAGAGGTTAATTGTTCTAACTGTCAGGAAATTTCTCCTTAGTTCTAAGTTGCTTCTCTCCTTGATTAGTTTCCACCCATTGCTTCTTTGTCCTGCCCCCAGGTGCCTTGGAGAATAGTTTGACTCCCTCTTCTTTGTGGCACCCTCTGAGATATCGGAACACTGCTATCATGTCTCCCTGGTCCTTTTCTTCATCAAACTAGACATACTCAGTTCCTGCAACCGTTCTTCCTATGTTTTAGCCTCCCGTCCCTAATCCTCTTTCTAAGTTGCTTCTCTCCTTGATTAGTTTCCACCCATTGCTTCTTGTCCTGCCCCCAGGTGCCTTGGAGAATAGTTTGACTCCCTCTTCTCTGTGGCACCCTCTGAGATATCGGAAGACTGCTATCATGTCTCCCCTAGTCCTTCTTTTTTATTAAAAATACACATACCCAGTTCCTTTGAAACAGTGCAATGAAACTTAGAAATGTGATGAACCCCCACTGAGCCTGGGTAATGCTGGGTTATAACTTCCAATTTTATCAGTCAACCAGAATAGAGATGAATGGACGTCAGGGGTCTACTAGTCCAACCCTCTGCTCAAGCAGGAGACCCTGTACAATTTTAGACAAGTGGCTGTCATGTCTCTTCTTAAAAATCTCCATTGATGAAGCACCCACAACTTCTGGTGACAAGCTGTTCCACTGGTTAATTGTCCTCACTATTAGAAAGTTTCTTCTTCATTCCAGGTTCCTTTTCTCCTTGGTTGGTCTGCATCCGTGGTTTCCTTTCTTGCCTTCTGGTGCTTTGGAAAATGGTTAGAATTTGCAGCAATCCATCCAGCACACGAGTAAATAATTCAGCGGGATTCATGTAAAGAAGAAACCTGTTTATATACAATAAAACATGATGCATGTATACAATACCCATGCAGCTCTTGTAACATGGTGGAGAGTACACCGACAAGAAGCAGAAGCCAGAATCAGAACTCAGAAGCACAGAAGGTCCTGGATAAGATTCTACGATGTGCAGAAGCGGACAGGATGACATATATTATTAAAGGCAAAAGTGAATCGCTTTTTAATAAAAGTTGGGACCTTCGCCTCTTCCGCCGGACTTTAAAAACCTATTTTTTTCCGTATGGCCGGCCTGGCATAGCTGCTACAACCATATTTTATTAGATTTGGATTTTAAATTGATTGTCTCTTTTAGCACGGGTTAAACGGTTTAATAGTTGTTTTAAATTTTGTAGAATTTGTACTTTTGTATTGTTGGTTTTTAAGTCCCTGTGCGCCGCCCTGAGTCCCTCTTTTGGGAGATAGAGCGGGATAGAAATCTAATAAATGAAATGAAATGAAATGAAATGAAAACTCTGGTATCTATGGCTGGGAAATAGAGTGTTAGATTTTAATGGGAGTAGTGGTTAAGATTTAATTAATAGAAAGAATTATTACAATAATTGTTTTTGAATCTTTTTCGCTATATAAACTCTGCTATTATTAGAAGGAGAAAATATTGAGAATTAGGGATTTATAAGACGACTGTAAGATGTGTATATCAGCTTGGGATGAATTAGACTAAAATTGGAGGAGGCATTAAACTCCTCAGTCTTTGTTCAATGTTGATGTGAATTACTGTTCAATAGAAATTTATTTTAAGGGGAAATATATATATTAAGTTTGGATCGTTGACATGCCACCCCCAGAACCCATCAGAGAAAATAAATAAGCAAAGGCAACAACGGAAAGAGGAGAGACGAGGAGGGAAAGGAAGAAAGGGTAAAGTAGAGAAAGTAAGGGTGGGGGATTAAGAGTAGGAGAGAGGACAAGAAAGAAGAGAGGAGAGAAGGAGAGAGGAAAGAGAGGGGGAAAAGAGAGAAGAGAGGAGAGAATGAGAGGAGGAAACAAGAAGGCAGAGAAGGGAGCTTGAGAAGGTAGGAGTGAGGCTGTTGCAAAATAAGATGGAGACACCGGGTGGCAAGAAAGCGATCCTAACTGTATCATGCAGTATATATGTAAGAATGTGTATAGAGATTAATGATGAATAGATAAATGTTAAATAGCATTTATAAGAATGTATATTCATGAATGTTTTTGAAATGGGAAAAATAAAAAAAACTATTCTAAAAAAAGAAGAAGCACAGAAGCACAAAACCAATAATAATAATAATAATAATAATAATAATAATAATAATAATAATAATAATAATAATAATAATAATAATAATAATAATAATAATAATAATAATAATAATAATTTCATTTATAGACCGCCTCCTCTCCCCAAAGGAACTCGGAGCGGTGCACAGGGAAGTTAAAAAAGCAAATATAAAATACATAAATAGCTAAAATAAGAATTAAACAAATTGTCCCTGCGCTAAAACCCACTATACTAAAACTAAACTACACCCCCCTAAAAACCCAGTTAAAAACGGAAGACTAACCTAGGCCGGCCAAGCAGAAAAAGTATGTTTTCAATTTTTGACGGACGGAGCGGAGGTCCGTAGTTGTTCTAATTTCGGGGGGAAGGTCGTTCCAGAGGGCTGGGCCCACCACAGAGAAGGCCCTTCCCCTGGGCGTCGCCCGCTGGCATAGCCTAGTGGACGGCACCCGGAGAAGTCCCTCTCTGTGGGAGCGAATCGGCCGCAGGGATGTATGGGGCAGGATGCAATCCCGCAGATAGCTAGGTCCCGAGCCATGGAGCGCTTTAAAGATGATGACTAACACCTTGAAGCGCACCCGAAAGACGACAGGCAGCCAGTGCAGCTCGCGCAAGAGCGGTGTTACATGGGTAAACCTCAAGGTTCCCATAATTGCTTGCGCGGCTGCATTCTGGACAAGCTGAAATCTTCGGGTGCACCTCAAGGGGAGCCCCATGTAGAGAGAATTGCAGTAGTCCAGTCGGGATGTCACGAGGGCATGAGTGACTGTGCAGAGGGCATCCCGATCCAATAGGGGACGCAACTGGGGATGCAATAGGGGACGCAACAAAGCACAGAATTTATATATATATATATAGACCAGTTAAGCTAAGCAATGCCCAGGCTCTAAGCCATCTCAAATGGCTCACAACCAATTCTGTTTCTTAGTCACCAAACCGTTCCCATTGGCTGACTTGTTGTTATGGCTATCCCAGCTCATAATTTGTTATACTCGGTTATACTCTGACAAAAATAAGTTGACCTATTCTCCTTTTCTTCAAATTCTGGAATACCGCTATCATGTCACCCTTAATCCTGCGCCTTCCGATCATCTTGAATCTTGAAAGGATATACAGGATCTATTTCAAGTTTGTACCGATGGTTTTTGAGTGTATATGTCAGGTAAGAAGAATCAGAACCACACCTTAAGTTCCAGTTAAGCTGATTCCTTGTTCTTGCCTCTACTCAAGAATGTAGTCAACAAACAGTCGGCATTAAATTAGGGCTAGACAGGAGTCAACAGTATTCAAGAGGGATTGGGATTTAGACTGTTTGTGGGAATGCAATGACTCCAGGCTGATTCCTCTCTTGACTCTGCCTCCAGGCTATGCCTGTTTTTCTCCTACAACAAACCAGACAGTCTGGCCTCTAAGAACATAAGAAAAGCTCCAGACTTTCTATTAACAATATATATATTTCCTTTTCTATATTTGCTTCTCATTCCTCCCTCCTTTGCTTTATCTGAGAGGGAGGGTAGAGAGAGAGACAGAGACAGAGACAGACAGAGACAGAGAATAGATATATGAGAGAGGGAGGAACAAAGGGAGAGAGAGAGAAAAATAATAGATGAGAGAGTAATGGAGAGAGAGAGATAAATAGATGAGAGATGAAGGAAGTGGGGAGGGGGAGAGAGAGATGAGAGAGGGAGGAAAGGAAGGAGAGAGAGAGATAATAGATGAGAGTGTGATGGATGGAAGGAAGGAAGGAAACATGGCTTGTTTACTTATTTGTATATTACACAATTCCAATTCCTAATCATAATTTCTTGGGATCCATGAGAAGGTCTGCTAGAGGCTCATGATAAGTTCGATCCCTTTTCCCCAGGTACAAGTTCATTTAGAACACACCGGCTCTGACCAACAATTCCAAATTTTAATTGCAAATAGTGACATTTTCCTAGAAAGGCTCCCCCCCCCCCCCCCGTTGAAAGATAACAAGTGCCAAGGCATTTTCATTTCCTCTAAAATAATTTTAAAAAAGAAAAAGAAAAGAAAGATCAGGAGACAAAAGTCATTGTTGAATCTTCTAATGCATTAGCCATAGTTCCACATGACATTTTCCTATAGAAGCAAAAGAAATGTAGCATGGACGTTTGAAGAAGAATGCAAAATCGTTTTGGAAGGAAGGAAGGAAGAAAGGAAGGAAGGAAGGGGGAGGGAGGGAGAGAGGAAGGAAAAGAAGAAAAGGAAGGAAATGGAGGGAAGAAGGAAAGAAAGGGAGGGAAGAAGGAAAAGAAGAGGAAGTAAGGAAGGAAAGGAGGAAGAAGGGAAGAAGGGAGGGAGGAGAGTGAGGATAGCATGGAGATTTGAAGAAGAATGAAAAATTGCTTTGGAAGGAAGGAAGGAAGGAAGGAAGGAAGGAAGGAAGGAAGGAAGGAAGGAAGGAAAGAAGGAGAAGGGAGGGAGGGAGGAAAATAAGAGAAAGTAAGGAAGGAATGCAAAATTGCTTTGGAAGGAAGGAAGGAAGGAAGGAAGGAAGGAGAAGGGAGGGAGGGAGGAAAATAAGAGAAAGTAAGGAAGGAAAGGAGGAGGAAGGGAAGAAGGGAGGGAGGAGAGTGAGGGTAGCATGGACATTTGAAGAAGAATGCAAAATTGCTTTGGAAGGAAGGAAGGGGGAGGGGGGAAAAGAAGAGAAAGTAAGGGACTTCCTGTTCCGGCTTCTGGCGGTGACGGACGAGTCCTGGGATTCATCCGCCATTTTGTTCTTGTTCAGGCCCCAAGCGGGGCGGGGTGTGCCTTTTTAGGGACCCCCCCGTAAGGTTGGCTTGCCTGGACATTTCCTAGCCTGGCGGCGGACGGGGGGGTCCTTGTCTTTGATCTAGGAGAAGAAGACATGCTGCGGGGGGCTTGGTTCCCTTCGCCAACAAATAGCTGATTTGGAGAGAGCGGGAGCATTCGAGCCGGATGGCTTTGCCGGGGCTTTGGCGGCGAGGTGGAGTGTAAGTGACTCTGACGTTTTTTTGTTGGCAGCTTTGACTAAAAGAAACGATGGAGGGGGGTGTTTGCTAAAAAAAACCTCGGATTTACAGCAGCGGCGTTTGGAAATGGCTCCTCGAGCGCGAGGAAGCGGATATTTCTCACCTGGACTTTGCTGAAGAAGTGAAAGTCCTTTGCGGTTTGTTTCTAGCTACAATGTATCTAAGTCCTGCTATAATGGAACAATTCTCTTTGTTGCTTTCTCCTGCTGGCTTCCAGATTGGGCGGGGGAAGATGGCTTCCCTTTGTTCTTAAATGACTATTCTTTATGGAAAATTTCCGACATTCCTTTGTGACCTGGACTGTCTCTCTCTACTAATGGAGGATTTTTGATAAATGATTAATTGATTCCTTCCCTGGAGTGCCTTCTTTGTCTTCATAATTGACTGTGAAATTTGCTTTTCTCTCTGGATTTTACAACTTTCTACAACTTTGATTTGAACTTTTTCTCTGGACTTGCTCCAGCGGCCGCACCCAAAAAACGCCATCTTATTGGCACTGACTTAAACAGCTCACCATGGCTCCCAAAAAGCAACCAGAAAAACCAGACACAGATGCAAGATTAACAGCTATGGAAGAAATGTTACATTCTTTGGTACTGGAAATTAAAGAGCTTAGAAAAGATCACTGCAGTTCCAAATGAGAGCTTTTGGAGACACAGAAGAAATTGATGCAGAACAAACAGAAGACTGAAGAGTTGGAATTGGGGCTGACTGGGGCAAAGGGAGAACTTAAAAATGTTAATACTGAAATTGGAGATTTAACTGGTCATATGTCTAGGATGGATTTTGAAAGGATGTCATATTTTTTAAGATTTCAGAATATTCCGGAAGAATCTGGTGAATGCCTTCCTGATCTTATGAGCACAATTTTAGCAGACTACTTAGACAAACCTAAGGAAGAGATCAGGGGGGACATTGACCTGGTTTATAGAATAAATTCAGCATATGCCAGGATAAATGAACTACCCAGAGAGATACATATTAAATTTGTTAGAAGGTCGACTAGGGAGGGAATATTGAGGGCGCAGAGAGAGGGTCCGTTAATCTACCAACAAAAGGAAGTCGCCATCTTGAAGCAGATCCCGAAAAAGATTAGAGAGGTGAGGAGGAAATATTCCTTCTTATCTAAAAAATTGTTTAAACAGGGGATTTGGTTCGAGTGGGTGATGCCAGAAGGGATGTTGGTGTTCTGGGAAGGAGGAAGAGTAAGGATTAAAACAGTTGCTGAGGCGGAAGCCTTTCTTAAAAAATATTCCTCTATCCTGGAGGATGAAACTGGAGGAGCGGAGGGGGCCACGGCCTCGCCCACTGGGGTTCAGGGAGGAGAACAAGAAGACACAATTGCTAAGAGACTTAGATCTAAAAAATGACTTTTTTAATACAGTATAACTTTTGTTTGGATGTTTGTACACGATTGCTAGCATAGAATTTAGAATTTACAATGATGTATGCACTTCTCTTCACCTTGTAGTACTATTGAAATATGTATTATCTATGTTTTGTCAAGAAGCCCCGGAGGGGGCCAACGATCTCGACGTGAAAGTTCTCAAAATATTTTCTCATCTCACCTTACCCTACCCTACTCAAAAAATTTGTAAAACTCAATAAAACTTTTTCAATATAAAAAAAAGAAGAGAAAGTAAGGAAGGAAAGGAGGCAGAAGGGAGGAAGGGAGGGAGGAGAGGGAGGGTAGCATGTACGTTTGAAGAAGAATGCAAAATTGTTTTGGAAGGAAGGAAGGAGGAAAGGAAGGAAGGAGGAGTGGGGAGGGAGGAAAAGAAGAAAAAGGAAGGAATGAAATGGAGGGAAGAAGGAAGGAAAAGAAGAGAAAGTAAGGAAGGAAAGGAGGCTGAAGGGAAGAAGGGAGGGAAGAGAGAGATGGTAGCATGGACGTTTGAAGAAGAATGCAAAATTGCTTTGGAAGGAAGGAAGGAAGGAAGGAAGGAAGGAAGGAAGGAAGGAAGGAAGAAGGAAGGAAAAGAAGAGAAAGCAAGGGAGGAAAGGAGAAAGAAGGGAAGAAGGGAGGGAGGAGAGAGAGGGTAGCATGAAGGTTTGAAGAAGAATGCAAAATTGCTTTGGAAGGACAGGAGGGGGGGAATGCAGGGAAGGAGGGAGGGAGGGGGAAGGGAAGGAGGAAGGAAAAGAAGAGGAAGGAAGGAAAGAAATAGGGGAGCGAGGAAGGAAAGGAAGGAAATAGGAAGGGAGGGAGGGAGCAGATGGAGGGATGGAGGGAGAAAAAGAAGAGGAAGGAAGGAAATGGGATGGAAGGAGGAAGGAGAGGGAGAGAGAGAAAAGAAAGAAAGAAAGAAAGAAAGAAAGTAAGAAAGAAAGAAAGAAGGAAAGAAAGAAAGACTAGAAATGTCTCTTCCCATTTTGTGGGTTTTCTTCTGAGACCTACATGCTTGTCTTCTGAGTAACATCCCACAAAGTCGCAACCAAACCCACCTTCGCCAAAATTATCATCTCTGAATCCGTCTGATTGTTGTTTGGTCTGCACAATTACACACCTCTCATTTGTCTGCCCAGATGCCTGTCTAATTTAGCAGCAAAGCCTTGGCAACAATATAGGCAAATTGGTTAATTGCGCACAGAAATGTCCCAATAATGAGACATTTGCACACGCAATTACGTCCTCCGCGGCCACGGCCTCCCATCGTTGCACACACAATTGCACTCGCAAAAGAGGTGTGTGGAAAGGGGCTGGCGTGAATCCAAGGGAATAACAGCCACGAGTCTTCAGCGTTTGCTCATCTTGGTCATCAACGAAGGACGGCAAGACATTCGTTGTTTCAAATTCAGCCTCCGAAACTCAAGTCTGCAACTGGCAAAAAGAATAATTTGCACCAAGCAAATTTTTGGCACATTTTGAATCTCAGCTTCCCTATTTTACTATTATGAGGTTTTCTGTCTGAGCAGGGGGTTCGACCAGAAGATTTGGATGAGGGAATAAATGGGGAACTCATCAAATTTGCAGACGACACCAAGCTGGCAGGAATAGCCAACACTCCAGAAGATAGGCTGAAGATACAGAAGGATCTAGACAAACTTGAACATTGGGCACTATCTAATAAAATGAAATTCAAGGGCGAAAAGAGGAAGGTTCTACATTTAGGCAAGAAAAAGGAAATGCACAGGTACAGTATAGGTGGTACCTTGCTCAATAGTAGCAACTGTGAGAGGGATCTTGGAATCCTAGTGGACAACCATTTAAATAGGAGCCAGCAGTCTGCAGCAGCTGCCAAAAAAGCCAACACAGTTCTAGGCTGCATCAACAGAGGGATAGAATCTAGATCACGTGAAGGGTTAACACTACTTTATAAGGCCTTGGGAAGGCCACACTTGGAATCCGGCATCCAGTTTTGGTCGCCACGATGTAGAAACGATGTTGAGTCTCTGGAAAGAGTGCAGAGAAGAGCAACCAGGATGATTAGGGGACTGGAGGCCACAACATATAAAGAACAGGGTACTCCTAGTTTAATGAAAAGTAGGGGTGACATGATAGCAGTGTTCCAATATCTCAGGGGTTGCCACAAAGAAGAGGGAGTTAAACTATTCTCCAAAGCATCAGGAAGTCAGGAAAAGAAGAAGCAATGAATAGAAACTAATCAAGGAGAGAAGCAACTTAGAACTAAGGAGACATTTCCTGACAGTGAGAACAATTAATCAGTGGAACAGAAGTTTCCTCCAGAAATTGTGAATGCCCCAACACTGGAAGTCTTTAAGAAGATGTTGGATAGCCATTTGTCTGAAGTAGTGTAGGGTGTCCTGCCTAAGCAGGGGGTTGGACTAGAAGACCTCCAAAGCCCCTTCCAACTCTGCTATTCTATTCTATTCTATTCTATTCTATTCTATTCTGTTCTGTTCTGTTCTGTTCTACTCTATTCTGTTCTATGTTCTGTTCTACTCTACTCTACTCTATTATTACTCTGATATTCTATTATTCTAATTCAGCAACTGGCATCTGTTAAGCGAAAAGGACAATTTGGTTCTCGGCTTCCTTGTTCCTTGTTCAGATCTTGCAAGGAGCGACCTAATGTCAGGAAATGGTCTTCATCATCATCATAAATCTTCCTCCAATAAATGCCCCCCCCCCCACCCTTGAGACTTCCAACAATGGGTCCCAGCACTTGAAATATCTTCCTTCCATATGGACTAGAAATTCAAAATGCAAATAAAGGAGAAGTTATGGTTCACAGTAAGTTGATTTCTGTGCCCAGTCGATTAGCTTTTAAAGTGTAATGGAGTTCACGCTTGTTTTTAAAAGGGTAGATTAGCATACATTTCCTCGTTGGCAGATCATAAGGTCTGACTGATGAAAAAGAAAGAGAAAGAAAGAAAAGAAAAAGAAAAGAAGAAGAAGAAGAAATAATACCTTATGAGCTCAATAGAGCAACTGATCTTAACCAGAGTAATATGTTAACAGAGTTGGAAGGGATCTTGGAGATCTTCTAGTCCAACCCCTTGCTCAAGCAGGAAATGCTATACTGTTTATATCCATCATAAAATGAGGGAGGGAGGGAGGAAGATGGTTGGAAGAAAGGAATGATGGATGGAAGATGGATGGAAAGAAGGAAGAAAATGGAGGGATTGGGGGAGGGAGGAAGATGGATGGATAGAAGAAAGGAGTGATGGGTTGAAGGATGGAAGGATGGAAGATTGAAGGAAGACGGATAGCTGCATAGATGGATGGATGTTAACAGAGTTGGAAGGGACCTTGGAGGTCTTTTAGTCCAACCCCTTGCTCAAGCAGGAAATCCTATACCATTTATGAAACAAGGAAAGGAGGGAGGGAGGACGATAGATGGAAGATCGATGGAAAGAAGGAAGGAAATAGAGGGAGGGAAGGAAGGAAGGAAGGAAATGGAGGGAGGGAGGATTGAAGGAAAGGGAGGGAGGGAGGGAGGGAGGACAGAAGGAAGGAATGAAATGAAGGGGTAAGGAGGGAAGGAAGGAAAGGGAGGGAGGGAGGATTGAAGGAAAGGGAGGGAGGGAGGGAGGACAGAAGGAAGGGAGGAAATGAAAGGGTAGGGAGGGAAGGAAGAAAGGAAATGGAGGAAGGAAATGGAGGAAGGAAGGACCAAAGGAAGGAAATGGAGAGAGGGAGGGAGGGAAGGAAGGAAATAGAGGGTGAGAGAGAAAGGAAGGAAAAAAGAAGGAAATGAAGAGAGGGAGCAAGGGAGCAATAAAACAAGCAAAGAAACATACATACATATACAGTATATTTGGCTTTTATATGTTTGGTTTAATCTTTTTCCTTGTTCAAACTCCACACCCAGGAAAGTTTTGTCTGTATTGTTCTTGTTTGCTTCCTTGTTTTCAGAAAAGATTGCCAACGTTTATGTTTATTTTTTATTCATTATAGTTTTGAGCATCTCCCTCATACCTTCCTCTTGGGTTGTGTACAATAAAATATTAAAGTGTAGAAACAATGTATAACAGTTAAAAATTTAAAGGAGGTAACTTTGATTAAAGCATTGTTAAAAATTAATTAAAAGGTGAAGGGAGGCCTTTGGGCACTCTGCAGCCTCTGCGGTCCCCAAGCCACGTTTTCGCTCTGCTTCCAGGTCTCTCCTTCCTTCCTTCCTTCCTTCCTTCCTTCCTTCCTTCCTTCCTTCCTTCCTTTCCTGTTTCATTCCTTATTTTTTCTTTCCCCCCTTCCTCTCCCTCCCTCCCTTCCCCTCCTCCCTCCCTCCCTCCCTTCCTTTCTCATCTTACACTTTCCCATTTCCTCCCTCCCTCATGTCCTCCCTTCCTCCCTCCCTTCCCTTCTTTCCTCCTTCCTTTCTTCCTTTCCTCTCTCTCCTTCCCTCTCCTTCTCTCCCTCTCTTCCCTTCTTCTGTCCTCGATTCCCTCCCTCCCTTTCCTTCCTTCCTTTCTTCTCTCTCTCCATTTCTTGCTTCCCTTCCCTTTCTTCCTTTCTTCTCCCATTTCCTTCTTTCCTTCTTCCTCCTTCCCTCCTCATCCTTCACTGTTCCATTCCCTCCCTCATTTCTTCCATTCCTCCTTCAATGTCCTTCTTTCCTTCCTTTCCCTCCCCAATTTTCTCCCTCCATTTCCTTCCTTCTTCCCTCCCTTCTTCCTTTCTTCCTTTTCTTTCTCTGTCTCTCTTGCTCTCTCTCTCTCTCTCTCTCTCTCTCTCTCTCTCTCTCTCTCTCTCTCTCTCTCTCTCTCTCTCTCTCTCACACACACACACACACACACACACACACACACAGCACATGAGAGAAGCTAAACCTGTTTTTTCCTTTTAAAGCAAAATATTAAGAGAGGGGAGAAGATTTCTCAAGAGAGAGTTTATTCTTCTCTAAATTGAGTGTTGTGTTTCATGTTTTCATTGTTGCTAAGACATTAACAAACATATTTAAGTTGCACCCACTGACCCTCTTTTGTGCGGAAAAACAACATATTTATTTAGAAACCTCATTTTCAGCCAAGGATAAGAAAAATATATATTTCAAATTCACTCAGAGAATCACTGCACCAGTCTAGACTAACTAAATGTTTACTATTTTTAATGGGTGAACTTTGTCTACAAAACACCCACAAACACACAGAGCCATCAGAATTTATATAATTTTATTTTTCCCCTCCTGCAATAAAGCATTAAAGGGTGGGAGGGAAAGAGGGAAGGAAGCCATGGAGGCAGGAAGAGAGGGTAGGATGGGAGGGAGGGAGGGAGATGGCGGGAGGAGGGAATAAAAGGAGGGAGGGGGAAAGGGAGGGAGAGAGGGAGAAAGGAAGGGAGGGAAAGAGAAAGGAATGGAGGGAGGGAAGGAGGAAGAAACGGCAAAAGGAGAGAAGGATGGAGGGGAGGGAGGCATCAAGAAAGGCAGGGAGGGAGGGAGGAAGGGTGGGGAAACAGAGGGAAAGAAGGAGAGACAAGGAGGGAGGGAGGGAAGGAAGGAAGGGAGCGAGGCATGGAGAAAGACAGAGAGGGAAGGAGGGATGAGAAAGGGAAGGAAGGAAGGGGAGACGGAGGAAGGAAGGAAGGAAGGAAGGGGAGGAGGGAGAGATGGTGGACGGAGGATAGGATGGGAGGGAGGGAGGGAGGGAGATGGCGGAAGGAGGGAATAAAAGGAGGGAGGGGGAAAGGGAGGAAGGGAGGGAGAAAGGAAGGGAGGGAAAGAGAAAGGGATGGAGGGAGGGAGGGAAGAAGGAAGAAACGGCGGAAGGAGGGAAGGAGGGAAGGATGGAGGAGAGGGAGGGAGGGAGGCTTCAAGAAAGGCAGGCAGGGAGCGAGGGGAAACAGAGGGAAAGAGAGAGAGAGACAAGGTAGGAGGGAAGGAGGGAGGGAAGGAAGGAGGGAAGGGAGTGAGGCATGGAGAAAGATAGGGAGGGAGGGAAGGAGGGAGGTGAAAGGGAAGGAAGGGGAGACGAAGGAAGGAAAGAAGGAAGGGAGGGGAGGAGGGAGAGATGGTGGATGGAGGGTAGGATGGGAGAGAGGGAGGGAGATGGCGGAAGGAGGGAATAAAAGGAGGGAGGGGGAAAGGGAGGGAGAGAGAGAGAAAGGAAGGGAGGGAAAGAGAAAGGGATGGAGGGAGGGAAGGAGGAAGAAACGGCAAAAGGAGAGAAGGAGGGAAGGATAGGGGAGGGGAGGAGGCATCAAGAAAGGCAGGGAGGGAGGAAGGAAGGGAGGGGAAACAGAGGGAAAGAGGGAGAGACAAGGAAGGAGGGAGGGAGGGGGGGAGGGAAGGAAGGAAGGGAGCGAGGCATGGAGAAAGACAGGGAGGGAGGGAAGGGTGGGAAGGAGGGAGGGGAAAGGGAAAGATGGAAGGAGAGATGAAGGAAGGAAGGAAGGAGGGAGAGAAGGAGGGAAGGAAGGAAGGAAGGAAGGGAGGCAGGGAGAAAGGGAGGGAGGAAGCGATTGATGGAGAAAGGAAAAAAGGAAAAAATGAAGTTCAATTTTTATTCAAATTTTAAAGAGTTCATGTTTATTATTTGTGGAACAATCTGTAGTAAATGATTGTTTTCCCCCCATTAGCTGGAGTGTGAAAAATTAGAACGAGTGTTGCTAGGAGACTGTAAACAGCCCTTCCAATCCTAAAGTCAAACTGACAAATATTTTATTTGTCTACAAACAAATCTCATTGCCTTTCACTTTCTTTTTCTAAGTCTTAATGTTTTGTTGTTTGGCTTTATTTGTTTTTAACACATTTGTGCAACTCCAACATTTGTGAGGAGTCCTCGCTGTTTTTTGAACTTGGTTATTTTCTTGCAGATGTTTTATGGCCCAGATGAGGGTTGTTAGGAAATTGCACAAATATATATAGATAAAATATTTATATTTATATCAGATAAAATAGGCACATGGCTACATCGTGAGGTAAATCGTCAGGCACATTGGAAAAAAGGCGGGGGGAAATGGAAACTCCCCCTTTGCAACCACAGCGCCCAATCATAAGAGAGATTGCCTCATGCAGGAGCTCACGCTCTCCAACCAATCAGCTACAGCTGTTTGTTCTGGCTCATTATGCACTGTACTCTTCCATCTATTAAATTAAATATCTTAACAAGGGAAGCATTATCAGTGCACTGATGATGTTACCTAGTTGGGTCATGAAACGTCTGCAAGAAAACCACCAAGCTCAGAGAGTACCAAGGACCTCACAGTCCTCCTCATCGTCATCGTATCCCTCCTCCTCCTGGTTCTATTCCTATTCACCCCCTTCTTGCAGTGATGATGTTCTCTAGTTGGGTCATGAAACGTCGGCAAGACAACAACCAAGCTCAGAGCGTACCCAGGATATTAATTACAGCCTTTGTAGTTTTTAACCGTGAGCGTTCCAAGCATTGGAGAAATCAGGCGATTCAGGCAGTTCAAAAGAGCGTAAAGATTGATTGCAAAGTTCTCTACAAAAATCTGACCTACTAACAGGAAATGAGCCAGAATGAGAATGCATTCAAAATAGGCTGGATTTAGATCTCTTGAGGACGTGCAGGGACTCATGACTTATGGTGTGTTTGACCGACCCCTCTCTTGGGCTCAGCCTGGTTATCTCCTCAGAGGGTTGCAATATCCAATTCAGTTGCCATGTGTGTAGACTTCTAGCCACTCTGTGAAGACACAATGTTGTCTTCTACTGTGGAGGTAGCCTATTGTGGAGGTCGTCTTCACAATATATACTATACTATATTGTATATAATACTATTGTGGAGGTAGTCTCCACAATCTACACTTCATATACCAACAAAACCACTTCCAGGAATGCAGTTGCTCTGGAAAAGGTAGGGCCATGTAAATAAAATCAGGACTAGCCATTCCAGAAGCAGGACTCAGCACTTTAATTGGGAACCATCAAGAACCTGCAGGGTGATGTCCATACTAAGAAGTAGAGGCATCGCCCTGCCAACAAAATTGCATCTAGTCAAGGCTGTGGTTTTCCCAGCTGCAATGGGCGGCTGTGAAGGTTGGACCATAAGGAAGGCTGAGCGCCAAAGAATGGAGGCCTTTGAACTCTGGTGCTGGAGAAGACTCCTGCGAGTCCCTTGGACTGCAAAGCCATCCAACCGGTCAGTCCTAGAGGAGATCAACCCTGGCTGCTCTTTAGAAGGCCAGATCCTGAAGAGGAAACTCAAAGACTTTGGCCACCTAAGGAGAAGGAAGGACTCACTGGAGAAGAGCCCAATGCTGGAAAAGATGGAGTGCAAAAGTAGAAGGGGACGACAGAGAAGGAGGTAGCTGGATGGAGTCACCGAAGCAGTCACCATGAGCTTCAATGGACTCCAGAGGAGGGTAGAGGACAGGAAGGCCTGGAGGAACATTGTCCATGGAGTTGCAATGGATTGGGCATGACTTTGCAACTAGCAACAACAAGAAGAACCTGCAATGCGATTGTGGTGCACCACAACATATGATTATTTGTTGTAGTTCAAGAATGTCTCCTTGGGACATGTTAAGGTACCTGGGATGATCTATCTTCAGCCACTCTAGAAGAAGGTAGATGGCCTCCTTCCATGGATAGATAAAAAAATAAGTTAGAGAAAACATCTAAGAGAAGAGATTCTCAGTCATGGCTGTCCCAAAGGTCCTTTTTCAAATGTCAACTGGACTTTCTTTAGAGTGGTGTGGTGGCCTAGAGGTGGAGCTCTTGCCTCACAATCAGGAGACTGCGAGTTCAATCCTAGGTAGATGCTGAGATTTGTCTCTCTGGGCACAACGAGAATATATCTTCTGAACAAAACTCCACATTGGCGACAGGAAGGGCATCTGGCCAGTAAACACTCAGCTTCATTCAGTCGCCCAGACTCTACCCTGCAAGGGATTTGGGGGTTGTTAAAAGAAGAAAGAGGATGAACTGGACTTTCTTTGTTTTTCCTTTGAAGACATTTTACTTCTCACCCAAGAAGCTGCTTCTTCAGAACTGAAGAAGCTTCCTGTATGAAAAGGGAAATGTCTTCAAGGAAAAACAAACAAAGAAAATCCAGTTGACTTTTGAAAAAAGTATCCTTGAGACATCTATAAGTAAAACTCCTCTCGGAAAACAAGGAGTTCCCGTATAAAAAGGATGTTGGGGCAGATAATCTCCACAGGATTGCGAGAAGTCACACATCTATTTCTTTGCATATGCAAGGTTTACTAATGGAAATGTCCAGCATGGAACAGCCAGAAAAAGCAATCATGGATGAACACAAGAATTTTGCTGAGATTGGGAAGAATAATGACATTTTTGGGGTTCTTGAATCTCCCATTTGTCATTTTCACTGAATTGAGTCACATTCTAATGTTTTATATATATTTATTATATTTATACCCCGCCCTTCTCCAAACGGACCCAGGGCGGCGCACAGGAATGTTAAAATACATACAAAAAACATAATAAAATTTTAAAAAACATATTCTAATAAAAAACCTGTGCTAAAACCGAATTAAAAATCCCAAATTTAAAACTATCTAGGAGTCAGTAATGGAGGTTACGCTAGGCCGGCTAGATGGAACAGATGTGTCTTCAGACCCTTGCGGAAGAGGCGGAGGTCGGAGATGGTGCGGAGTTCAGGGGGTAGGTCGTTCCAAAGGGCTGGGCCCGCCACAGAGAAGGCTCTTCCCCTGGGTGTCGCCAGTCGGCATTGCCCGGCCGACGGCACCCTGAGGAGGCCCTCTCTGTGGAAGCGTATCGGTCTGAGGGATGTATGGGGCAGGAGGCGATCTCGCATGTAACTAGGCCCCGAGCCATGGAGCGCTTTAAAGATGGTCGTTAAAACCTTGAAGCGCACCCGAAAGACCACAGGAAGCCAGTGCAGCTCGCACAGGATAGGTGTTATGTGGGAGTGTCTAGACGCTCCCATAATCACCCGCGCGGCTGCGTTCTGGACTAGCTGCAGCTCTCGGGTGCACCTCAAGGGGAGCCCCATGTAGAGAGCATTACAGTAGTCGAGTCGAGAGGTGACGAGTGCTTGAGTGACTTTTTGAGAAAGGGGGGATTTTCATCCTCTCTCTGTCTCTCTGTGTGTCTGTCTCTGTCTCTCTGTCTCTCTGTCTCTCTGTCTGTCTGTCTCTCTCTCTCTCTCTCTCTCTCTCTCTCTCACTTTCCTTAACTAAAAAGTTGTGAGCTTGATCATCAAAACCAGTGTGCAAACTGAGTCACTTCTGAACGAAATTGTTGATTTGATTTGGAAAGTCAATTCAGTTCAATTCGGGGGGCAGATGGGTGATTTCCCCACCTCCAGAAAAAAAAAATCACTGGATCGATTCAGAAGCAAACGGATTCAATCCAACAAGCTTGACCTGAATTGACAATCCAATTTGGAAGGTCTATCAGTTTTAGAGATTGGATTGGATTTGACTTTTAACCATGCCATCAGCATAAGCCAGTAGGCAGTTCTTCCTAGAGGAACAATTGTAAAATGTGAAGTAAAGGGATTCTATCTTGGGGAAAAAAATAAGTAGAGAAGGAACAAGAGAAAAAGACCAAAAATATCATGCTGGAGATAGAAAACCTAGATTCTTTTTTCTTTTGAGTCTTAAGGTCAGGTGTGAAGAATGTTAAATTCCAGTTAAGCTGGTTAATTGCACGTGCTTATACATGACATGGTGGCCATGTAATGGAGTGAGCTCCCGTGACTTGTCTCATCTTCTGCCAACCTAGCGGTTGGAAAGCACGTAAAAATGCAAGTAGAAAAATAGGAACCACCTTTGGTGGGAAGGGAACAGCATTCCTTGCACCTTCAGCATTGAGTCCTGCCGGCCACATGACCACGGAGACGTCTTCGGACAGCGCTGGCTCTTCGGCTTTGGAACGGAGATGAGCACCGCCCCCTAGAGTCGGGAACGGCTAGCACAGATGTGCGAGGGGAACTTTTTACTTTTAAAGATCTTAGGCCACATGGCCAGATCCACAATTGCTAATGCAAACCGGTTGTTCATTTCAAAAATAGATATTTAAACCCTTGGCAGCTGGGGATTATGGAATTGAATTCTCTTTCTTGTTTTGGAAAAGGGTTGCAATTTTTTGAGTAAGCATGTTTTGTTTTGTTTTGTTTTGTTTTTTTGGTTCGCTACGTACATTGCATTCAGTGTTTTGCATTTTAATAGCATTATCAACAAAAGAACCCCATTGGGGGCTTTAATAATACACACAAAAGGTGACTGTATAACTTTAAATAAATAGAAAGTTCGGTGTTTGGGGAAGTTTCGATGGCTTTAGTGGAAACAAAGAAAAGAAAGAAAAAGAAAGAGAGAGAGAAACAGAAGGAAGGAAGGGAGGGAAGGAGGGAGGGAGGGAGGGAGAGAAAGTAGGGAGGGAGGGAAGAATTGAGCAGATTTCTTAGGATAAGGTAGCTAAAGACTATTTTCACTCAGATTTCGCTGTGGAAGAGTGGGCAAAGGGGTGTAAGGGTCTTGTAACTTGACAGCTTTAAGACTTGTGTGCTTCAAATGCCAGAGTTCCTGAGCCAACATTTTGGTTGCTTAGCAAGAGCGCTGTTAAGTGAGTTTCACCACATTTTACAAGTTGGCCATGCCCACCCAGTTACATGACTGCCAAGCCACGCCCACCCAGTCACATGGCCGGCAAGCCACTCCTACAAAGCAGGCCACACCTACAGAACTAAAAATTTCTGAAACCCACCACTGATATACATGCACACACACATTCCCTCTACTTGATGAAAGCAACCATTAACATCTATATAAATAAAAATGTAACAAGAGTTTGCTCAAAACCGCTAATCTCCGAAAGTCCTGCACCGATCACTTCCCAATTTTCACACAATGTTCCTTTGAAATACGGCACCAATTATATATATATATATATACATAGATAGATAGATAGATAGATAGATAGATAGATAGATAGATAGATAGATAGATAGATAGATAGATATAGAGATAGAGATAGAGATAGAGATAGAGATAGAGATAGAGATAGAGATAGAGATAGAGATAGATAGATAGATAGATAGATAGATAGATAGATAGATAGATAGATAGATAGATAGATAGATAGATAGATAGATAGATTGTGTACATGTCACACCTGTGCCAGGTGCACGCAACGGAAATGTAAAAAATGGTTAAAAGGTAGGTAGATGGATACAGATAGAGCAGTGGGCCACAGGTATTATGTCATCCTTTATGACATAAAGTACTCTGCACATAAGATTCAAGGAGAAATTCAGTAGGTAGGTAGGTAGAGGGACATAGAGAGGGAGAAATACAGTAAGTAGGTAGGTAGGCAGCTATAGGGATAGAGAGAGGGAGGGAGAAATGCAGTAAGTAGGTAGGTAGGTGGAGGGATAGAGAGAGGGAGAAATACAGTAGGTAGGTAGGTAGATAGGTAGAGGGATAGAGAGAGGGAGAAATACAGTAGGTAGGTATGTAGGTAGGTAGGTAGGGGGAGGGATAGAGAGAGGGAGAAATACAGTAGGTAGGTAGGTAGATAGAGGGATAGAGAGAGGGAGAAATACAGTAGGTAGGTAGGTAGATAGGTAGGATAGAGAGAGGGAGAAATACAGTAGGTAGGTAGGTAGGTAGGTAGGTAGGTAGGTAGGTAGAGGGAGAGAGAGAGAGGGAGAAATATGGTAGGTAGGTAGGTAGAGGGATAGAGCGAGAGAGGGAAAAATACAGTAGGTAGATAGGTAGGTAGAGGGATAGAGAGAGGGAAAATACAGTAGGTAGGTAGGTAGGTAGGTAGGTAGGTAGGTAGGTAGGTAGGTAGGTAGGTAGAGGGAGAGTGGGAGAAAGGGAGTAGGTAGTTGGGGGTTATACAGTGGTTGTGTGTACGTGTTTGTGTGTGGAGGTGTAGATCTACACACAGATTGGTTGGCCATTTAACCAGAGTGGGACAGAGCAACGTGTGGTCGGGAACGGCTAGTATTTTCATAATCTTCTCAGCCCCGGCAACAGAAGGAATACAAATATACACACACAAAAAAAAATAGGTGTGCGGGTCATACAATATTCATGAAATTAAGGGGAAACCGAACTGAAAGGGAAGTTCCATTAGGGAGAGCAAGTGTGACAATATAACACACATTTGCATATTTTAGACTTTAAATCTTTTCAGCCCATCCGAGTTGATCTATGGAGGTAAACATGCATTGCTGGGGTTTTTAGCATATTATAAGCCCTCCAGACTTTGCATGCATTTTAATACGTTTCATTATTGCCGTAGATTTTAATTTCCAACGCGCGCAGCTTTGATGGGAGAAAGCGGCAAGCCGGAGCATCTGGCCTGTGCTGCAGGCAAGCCAGCACCTTGCTGAATGGGGTTCCTGCCGAGGAGCCCCTCCAGCTCTGAAGCGACAGCGGGGCGTGAGTTGGCAAGGGTGCCCATGCGAGCAGGCGGTGGAGGGGAGGGATGGGTGAAAGGATCTGGTGGGCACAGGTGGTAACGGTGGGCTAAATTAACTCTCCTCCAAGGAAGTGAAAAGGAGAGAGAAAAGAAAGGGGAAGAAAGATGGAAGGTAGGTGAGAAACGAAGATAGCTAGATGGCTGGATAAGTATGGTCTATAGAGGATGGATGGATGGATGGATGGATGGATGGATGGATGGATGGATGGATGGATGGAAGGAAGGATGGATGGATGGATGAATGGAGATATCCATCCATCCATCCACCTATCCATCCAATATATATAAGATATTCGGTATGTATATCACCTATCCATCTGTGCATCAGTCCATCATCTATCTATCCATCCATCCATCCATCCATCCATCCATCCATCCATATATCATTTTTCTGTCTGTCTGTCTATCCATCCATCCGTCCATCCATCCATCCATATATCATTTTTTTGTCTGTCTGTCCGTCCGTCCGTCCGTCCGTCCATCCATCCATCCATCCATCCATCCATCCATCCATCCATCCATCTATACATCAGTCCATCTGTCTGTCTGTCTATCCATCCATCCGTCCATCCATTCATCCATATATCATTTTTCTGTCTGTCTGTCTGTCTCTCTGTATATCGGTCCGTCTGTCCATCCATCCATCCATCCACCATCTATCATCATCTATCATCTATCATCCATCTACCTACCTACCTACCTACCTACCTACCTACCTATCTATCTATCCATCCATCCATCCATCCATCTATCCATCCCTGTCCATCAGTCTGTCATCCATCCATCCATCCATCCATCCATATATCATATCACTGATTAATTGTTCTAATTGTCTGGAGATTTCTCCTCAGTTCTAGGTTGCTCAGTTCTAGGTTGCTTCTCTCTGATTCTTATTCTACTTTGTTCTCATTGCTTGTTCCCATTGCTTCTTGTTCTACCATCAGGTGCCTTGGAAAATATCTTGACTCCCTCTTCTTTGTGGCAACCCCTGAGATATTGGAAGACTGCTATCATGTCTCCCCTAGTCCTTCATTTCATCAAACTAGACGTACCCAGTTCCTGCAACCGTTCTTCATATGTTTCAGCCTCCAGTTCCCTAATCATCTTGGTTGCTCTTCTTTGCACTCTTTCTAGAGTCTCCACATCTTTTTTATAGTGTGATGACCAAAACTGAATGCCGTGTGGCCTTCCCAAGGCATTATAAAATGATATTAACACTTCACGTGATCTTGATTCTCTCCCTCTGTTGATGCAGCCTAGAACTTTTTGGCAGCTGCGGCCCATGGCTGCCTCCTATTTAAGTGGTTGTCTCACAGTTGCTACTAATGAGCAAGGTACCAAGCATTAAAAGATTGTCAACACATCACCTTTAAACCTTCTCTTTGCTAGGATTTGGGATACAGGTAGTACTCAACTCATGACCCCAGTTGAGCTCCAAATTTATATTGTTAAGGGAGACATTTATTAAGTGAGTTTGGCCTCATTTTATGACTCCCCCCCCCACATATTTCTAAAATGAATCACTGCAGATGTTAAATTAGTAAGACAGTTCCTGAGGGAATCTGGTTTCCTCATTGATTTTGCTGGTCAGGGAGTTACAAAAGGGAATCATATGATTTTTGCAACACTGCAACCCTCATAATTTTTTAGAACCTACTCTGTAGGTGTGGCCTACTTTGTGGGCATGGCTTGGCAGTCATGTGACAGGGTGGGAGTGGCCACCTTTTAAAATGTGGTGAAACTCATTTAACAACGCTCTTGCTTAGCAACCAAAATTTTGGACTCAATTGTGATGATAAATTCTTTCTTTCTTTCTTTCTTTCTTTCTTTCTTTCTTTCTTTCTTTCTTTCTTTCTTTCTTTCTTTCTTTCTTCCTTCCTTCCTTCCTTCCTTCCTTCCTTTCCTTTCCTTCCCATTAAGTCACTGGCAGCGGCGGGCCAGATTTACTTCCAGGTACGCCGGTGGAACCCCCTCTCTAAATTCTCTAAATTTCACCAACCGGCTCTTGCAAGTAGGTGCGAGCCTGCAGAAACCCACCACTGTTCTTGTCCTACCCTCTGGTGCTTTAGAAAATAGCTTGACTCCTTCTTTGTGGAAACCCCTAAAACAGTGGTGGGTAGGTTGTTTGTTTGCTTGAATAGTTTCCATCCATTGCTTCTTGTCCTGCCTTCATGTACTTTGAAGAATAGGTTGACACCCCTGTTCTTTGTGTCAGCCCTTCAAATATTGGAAGACTGCTATCATGTCACCCCTAGTCCTTCTTTTTATTAAACTAAAAATAACTAATTCCTGCAAATGTCTATGGAGATTCTCAGTCATCCAGGTCAGAGTTGCCATAAAGCTTTTTCAAGAGTCTACTGGACTTTCTGTTTTTTCTTTGAAGATGTTTCTCTTCCCATCCAAGAGAGAAGCTTTTTGGATGAATAGCAAAGTCTTCAAAGAAAAAAAACAGGAAGTCCAGTTGCCTCCTGAAAAAACACCTTTGGGACTAACTCCTGCAACCGTTCTTCCTATGTTTTAGCCCCCAGTCTCCTAATCATCTTGGTTACTCCTCTCTGCACTCTTTCTGGTTTTTTTTAAAAAATATATCTTGGCGACCAAAACTGGATGTGATATTCCAAAGAAGAGGAACAAGAAGAAACCCACCACTGACTGCAACCCTTATAAACATGACTCAGTTGTGTAAATCACAAGAGCATGGAGATGCTACAATGGTTGTGAGAAATGGTCATAACTCACATTTTTCAGCGTCGTCGTGACTCCGAAGACTAGTCGAGTTCACATTTCTTCCTCAGAGATTTTAAAATAAGGAAATGAATCTTGAATGGTTGATCTAAAAATAACAAAACTGAATATTCAGAAAATCCAAAAGCACAATCTCTTTTTGTGTGTGTGTGTGAACGATCCGAGTATGCAACTGGTTGCCAAAACAGGGACTCTGGGGAATCACTTTCTTTTAATGTTGAATATTCTAACCTAGCTTAACTCAAATTGGGTTCATGCCTGTCTGCACAAAAATAATCTGAATGCCAAATTAGAACTGGGGAATTTCGTTTCTTCCTCCCCTCCCCTCCATTCTGATAGGCCTTTTGTTCTAAATTTCAAACATCACACCTTTATTGCAATATGTGCACCTCTGGCCATCTGGTGGCAGCATCTGGCAACCTTTGGCTGATGCCAAAGAGAGTTAAGCAGAATTTGCTGTGGTTGGTGCTTGGATGGGACACGCCAAGAAGTCCAAGGGTTTCAAGCAACGTGAGGAATTTTGTTTTTAATCCCAGAAGAAGACAGTGGTAGACTGCCACATCAGTATAAGAAAAAACTACCTGGAGATCTCCAAAATTGATGGTGATGTTATATAGTTTGGATAATGAAATGTCTACAAGAAAACAACCAAGTTCAGAATAACAAAGTTGGAAGGGACCTTGGATGTCTTCCAAGCATCTGCTCAAGCAGAAGACCCTATACTATTCCAGAAAAGTGGCTGTCCAATCTCTTAAAAAACCTTGAGTGATGGAGCACTCATAACTTCTGAAGGCAATAGCAATAGCACTTAGACTTAGATACCGCTTCATAGTGCCCTCTCTAAGTGGTTTACAGAGTCAGCCTATTGACCCAAACAATCTGAGTCCTCATTTTACCCACCTCAGAAGGATGGAAGGTTGAGTCAACCTTGAGCTGGTGAGATTTGAGCAGTCAGCAGAAGTAGCTTGCAGTACTGCACCCGAACCACTGCACCACCTTGGCAAGCCATTCCACTGGTTAATTGCTCTCACAGTTAGGGAATGCCACCTTAGTTCTAAGTTGCTTCTCTCATGTCACCCATAGTCGTCCTTTTCACTAGACCAGACATATCCAATTCCTGTAAATGTCCTTATACGTTTTAGCCACCAGTCCCCTAATAGAATAGAATAGAGTTGGAAGAGACCTTGGAGGTCTTCTAGACCAACCCCCTGCTTAGGCAGGAAATCCTACACCACTTCAGACAAATGGTTGTCCAATCTCTTTTTAAAAACTTCCAGTGTTGGAGCATTCACAACTTCTGGAGGCAAGTTGTTCAACTGATTAATTGTTCTAACTGTCAAGAAATTTCTCCTTAATTCTAAGTTAATTCTATCTATCTATCTATCTATCTATCTATCTATCTATCTATCTATCTATCTATCTATCTATCTATCTATCTATCTATCTATCTATCTATCTATCTATTCTTCATATGTTTTAGTCTCCAGTTCCCTAATCATCTTGGTTGCTCTTCTCTGCACTCTCTCCAAAAGACGTGGAGACTCTGGAGAGAGTGCAGAGAAGAGCAACCAAGATGATTAGGGAACTGGAGACTAAAACATATGAAGAACGGCTGCAGGAGCTGGGTATGTCTAGTTTGATGAAGAGAAGGACCAGGGGAGACATGATAGCAGTGTTCCGATATCTCAGAGGGTGCCACAAAGAAGAGGGAGTCAAACTATTCTCCAAGGCACCTGGGGGCAGGACAAGAAGCAATGGGTGGAAACTAATCAAGGAGAGAAGCAACTTAGAACTAAGGAGAAATTTCCTGACAGTTAGAACAATTAACCTCTGGAACAGCTTGCCTCCAGAAGTTGTGAATGCCCCAACCCTGGAAGTCTTTAAAAAGTTGTTAGATAGCCATTTGTCTGAAATGGTATAAGGTTCCTGCCCACGCAGGGGGTTGGACTAGAAGACCTACAAGGTCCCTTCCAACTCTGCTATTGTATTGTATTGTATTGTATCTATCTATCTATCTATCTATCTATCTATCTATCTATCTATCTATCTATCTATCTATCTATCTATCTATCTATCTATCTATCTATCTATCTATCTATCTATCTATCAATCATCTATCATCTGTCTATCTATCATCTATCTATCTATCTATCTTAGAGATTGCATCCTGCCCCATACATCCCTTTGACCGATTCGCTTGCACAGAGAGGGACTTCTCCGGGTGCCGTCCACTAGGCAATGCCAGCGGGCGACTCCCAGGGGAAGGGCCTTCTCTGTTGCAGGCCCTATCCTATGGAACGACCTACCCCCCGACCTCAGAATAACTCCAGACCTCCGCTCCTTCCGCCGAAAGCTCAAAACATATTTCTTCCAACTGGCCGGCTTGGCCTAATCTATTTCTCACACCTCCAGTCTGTACATTTAAATTTTTAATTGGGTTTTTAGGGGGTTTAGTGTTTTAGGTTTTTTAGGTTTTAGTGCAGGGTTATTGTAATTTAATTTAATTTTAGATATTTATATTGTTGTATGCTTTTATGTTTTATATTCCCTGTGCACCGCCCCGAGTCCCTTCGGGGAGAGGGAGCGGTATACAAATAAACATTCAATTCAATTCAATTCAATTAGAGAGGCCTGTAAAGCACTATAAAGCGGTGTATAAGTCTGCTATCGCTAGAGTATTCTTAGGATTCAAGGTCATGCCAACAGATGACTCTCCTTCCCATTCCTGGTATGATCTAAAAGGGACGTAAATATTTATGTTAACAAACATCTCCCTCCATTTTGTCCTCTGCTTTTCATGCACCGTTCTCACCCCCCTCCACCCTCCCAAACCCCCATCATCAAAGGAGACAAAAACGGGTGGAATTAGAACTGGAGTTACAAGATAACCAAGATGAGAAGGGAAATTAATCCCGAGGAAGTGCATTTGTTAGAAGCACAATTCAACGTACTCCAGTCTGCACGGGAACCAAAGAGTAAATCTTTCTTTTTATGCTTTTTAAGCTAATCTCATTGATGTTTTACAATCTCCAAGCCAGTGGGTGCCTTAAGGATTAGTCGTTGCTGGTTTTCTCCCCCCTTCCCCCCCCCCCTCTGCACCCATCTAGGGCCAAATTCAATTCAGCAGTTAACAGAACGAACAAAAGATAACTCTAATCAGATTGCTGATGCCTATCTATAGGCGATATCTGGAAAACAAACAGAGATTTGGGGCTGAATAACATTCCTGTCATATCGTGAAGGCTGCTTTGGTGCTACATGAGAGAGGAACGGTCGGCGTTAAAAAAAACAAAAAAACCACAACACGCAACATGCCCTTGAAGACAAAAGATTCCTTCGGCAATTTTCATATTCTTCAAAGACAAATGTGTTTTCTCCATCACGCCGGGATTAAAAAGCATTGATGGATCAAAGAGACACCAGTTGTCAACATAAAACATGGATAAGTTGGTAATTTCTGCTATTAACAAATTCTCGGCGTTCCTAGCATGATTGAGCAAACAGCCTGACTTTGCATGGAACAACATTTATACTCAGGGGTGAAATTCCCTTTTTTTTTTTTAATACCGGTTCTGTGGGCGTGGCTTGGTGGGCGTGGTTTGGTGGGCGTGACAAGGGAAGGATACTGCAAACTCCCCATTCCCTCCCCACTCTGGGGCCAGCCAGAGATGGCATTTGCTGGTTTTCCGAACTACTCAAAATTGAAAAGGGAAAATATCCCCTGGTGGATAAGATCTGTATAAGAATGGAAAAAGTCTAGGGATGGATGGATGGATGGATGGATGGGATCAGCTAGTAAGCATGTAGGTAGATAGATATAAGAAAAAGAGGAAAGAATAGAATAGAATAGAATAGAATAGAATAGAATAGAATAGACCAGGCCAGGCCAGGCCAGACCAGACCAGAATAGAATAGAATAGACCAGACCAGACCAGACCAGACCAGACCAGACCAGACCAGACCAGACCAGACCAGACCAGACCAGACCAGACCAGAACAGAACAGAATAGAATAGAATAGACCAGACCAGACCAGACCAGACCAGACCAGACCAGACCAGACCAGACCAGACCAGACCAGACCAGACCAGAATAGAATAGAATAGACCAGACCAGACCAGACCAGACCAGACCAGACCAGATGAGTTGAGTCGAGATGAGACGAGAAGAGAAGAGACGAGAAGAGAATAAACTGGAAGGGACCTGGGAGGTCTTCTAGTCCAGCCCCCTGCTCAAGCAGAAGAACCTATACTATTAGGCAGGGGAAGGATACTGCAAAATCCCCATTCCTTCCCCACTCTGGGGCCAGCCAGAGGTGGCATTTGCCGGTTCTCCGAACTACTCAAAATTTCCACTACTGGTTCTCCAGAACCTGCTGGATTTCACCCCTGCCCTGAAGCCTCCTGGGGTCAAAACGGAGGGTCAAACCCCCCCCCCCATTTTTGGTCCCAGGAGGCTTCAGGGAGGCCTCCTAGCACCAAGACAGGGCACGGGGGCCACTGCACCCCCATACCTCCCACGCATGTGTGTGCAAACCCTCAACCCCTGTTTATACATGTGCCTCTCCAAGCAGAGCCACAAAAATCAGCTGGCTGGCGGGAGGCATGCGCATGCACAGTGAAGCTGACCTGGTCGAGGGCTCGTGTGCCCTCAGAAATGGCTCCATGTGCCACCTGTGGCACGCGTGCCATAGGTTGGCCATGCTGGGCCTAGGAAAACACATCTGAGAGAATAAGAACTGAGAACTAGCTCCTAATAATAATTTAATTTAATTTAATTTATAACCTGCTTTCTCTCCCCAAAGGGGCTCAAGGCGGGGCACAGGGAAATTAAAAATACATATAAAACCACAAACAATATAGTATTAAAAAGAATTAAACTAAAACCCTGCGCTAAAATCCCAAACTTTTGAGTGATTTGGAGTCCAGTGGTTATCCCTTTCTGACAAGTTCACAATTCTTTGGGCCGTAGATCACATCAGCCTCCTGTCTCTCTATGCAGCATCCAGGAGTTTCTCTTTCGTTGTGCAGTGACAAAGTATTTATTTTATACAACGGCTCCTTTTGTGTGTTTCTTTTTTTTCTTCAGAGAATTGTGCCCAACTTGTCTCTCGTGACACCATAGCTGTACACTGTGTGTCGAACACACGTCCCCGTAAATAACAAACAAACAAAAATAACCTTATTTATGTGTGTCTAAGCTGTGAATTGGGATTTTGAACAAATGCAAAAGACTTTGTTAAGGAAATGGTGAACTCTGCCCCTCAGCTTCCCCTCCTCTGGGCTCCGTAAGCCTCTTTAGACATCTAAGAATTAAAAGGAAGAGTTGTGTAAAGCATTGCCTAGTCATGAAAGACAAGTAGCATTTCTCATTCAATTCCTTAGAAGCAAAATTGAGGTTCAGCTTCTAAACAGACATGAAAGCAAATGCTGCCTTTTATTCCAAGAAAGAAAGAAAGAAAGAAAGAAAGAAAGAAAGAAAGAAAGAAAGAAAGAGAGGGAGGGAGGGAGGGAGGGAGGGAGGGAGGGAGGGAGGGAGGGAGGGAGGGAGGGAGGGAGGAAATCAGAATGAAAATCAGAATACAGCTGGAAGGGACCTTGGAGGTCTTCTAGTCCAGCCACCTGCTCAAGAAGGACACCCTATACTATTTCAGACAAGTGATTGCCCAGTAATTAAGAGCAATGAAGAAAGAGAGAGAGAGGAGGGAGGGAGGGAGGGAGGGAGGGAGGGAGGGAGGGAGGGAAGGAAGGAAGGAAGGAAGGAAGGAAGGAAGGAAGGAAGGAAGGAAGGGAATCGGAATAGATCTTGGAGGTCTTCTAGTCCAACCCCCTGTCACATTCTGTAGTTCAGCTTCTACAGCATGTAAGATGAAGGATCTTTGTGTTGTGTTTAAAAATAAAATAAATAAATAAAATTTTATAAAAAAGAAAAAAGAAACGTCAGACAACACAGTTCAGTTTGAAGCTATGACTTTCTGGGAGTTTTTCTTTAAAAATAAAACCCCAGTAATTAAGAGAGGGGGGGAGGGAGGGAAGGAGAGGAAGGGAAGAAAGAGAGAGAGAGAGAGAGAAGGAAGGAAGGAAGGACAGAAGGAAGGAAGGAAGGAGAAAGGAAGGGATGAAAGAAAGGAAGAAAAATAGAAAGACACGCAGAAAGAAAGAAAGAAAGAAAGAAAGAAAGAAAGAAAGAAAGAAAGAAAGAAGGGAGGGAGGGAGGGAGGGAAGAGAGAAAGGAAAGGAAGAAAGAAAGAAAGGAAAGAAAGAAAGAAAGATAGAAAGAAAGAAAGAAAGAAAGAAAGAAAGAAAGAAAGAAAGAAAGAAAGAAAGAAAGACACACAGACAGAAAGAAAGAATGGTGGGTGGGAGGGAAGAGAGAGAAAGGAAGGGAAGAAAGAAAGAAAGAAAGAAAGGAAGGAAGGAAGGAAGGAAGGAAGGAAGGAAGGAAGGAAAACACAGAGAGAGAGAGAAAGAATGGTGGGTGCGAGAGAAGAGAGAGAAAGGAAGGGAAGAAAGAAAGAAAGAAAGAAAGAAAGAAAGAAAGAAAGAAAGAAAGAAAGAAAGAAAGAAAGAAAGAAGGAAGGAAGGAAGGAAGACACACAGACAGAAAGAAAGAAAGAATGGTGGGTGCGAAGGAAGAGAGAGAAAGGAAGGGAAGAAAGAAAGAAAGGAAGGAAGGAAGGAAGGAAGGAAGGAAGGAAGGAAGGAAGAAGGAAGGAAGGAAGGAAGACACACAGACAGACAGAAAGAAAGAATGGTGCGTGCGTGCGAAGGAAGAGAGAGAAAGGAAGGGAAGAAAGAAAGAAAGGAAGAAAGAAAGGAAGGAAGGAAGGAGGAGGAAGGAAGGAAGGAAGGAAGGAAAGAAAGAAAGAAAGAAAGAAAGAAAGAAAGAAAGAAAGAAAGAAAGAAAGAAAGTCAAAATTATTTTGAAAGGGTAGTGATGATGGAAAGCCTTTTCATTATTAATAAGCAATCAGCCATAAGAACCACCCTTTTCTGAACCATATCTAAGAGAATTTGCTTTTTGAGCAGGTACTCTAAATGTCCACTTTCCATTCAGGCTGCATCAGATACTTGTTGACTTTGCGAAATCTTTCTGAATGCCATCTTTCTCCAGAGATGGACTCAAAGGGATTAAGATAAGGGATCCCTTATCTTTAAAAATGCTCTCAGTCCTTTTGGAAAATTCATAGTAACATGTGTAAGCTTATTTTGACTTTAGGATTTTATTCGATTAAGCAGGAAGTTAGGAATAGCATGGAAAGAGGGATCAACCTATTCTCCAAAGCACCTGAAGGCAAGATGAGAAGTAATGGACAGAAACTAATCAAGGAGAGAAGCAACTTAGAATCAAGGAGAAATTTGCCTGAGAGTGAGAACAATTAATCAGTGGAACAGAAGTTGCCTCCAGAAGTTGTGAATGCTCCATCACTGGAGGTTTTCAAGAAGAGACTGGACAGACATTTGTCTGGAATAATATAGGTTGGACTAGAAGACCTACAAGAGATTGGTTTCCTCCTTGAGTAGGGGATTGGACTAGAAGACCTCTAAGGTTATTTCCAACTCTATTATTCCTCTATTAAGGAACAATTTATCTCTAGAGATTTGGGTGCTCCATCACTGGAGGTATTCAAGGAGAGAATGGAAAACCATTTGTCTGAAGTAAAATAGGTTGGACCAGAAGACCTACAAGACCTCTTCCAACTGTATTCTTCTTCTTTCTAAGAAGCCAAATACAGAAAAATATTGTTATCATTGTTGTATCAATATGGGCCTCTTATTAAAGGTAAAGGTTCCCCTAGCACATATGTGCTAGTCGTTCCCAACTCTAGGCCCTGGTGATCATCTCCGTTTCAAAGCCGAAGAGCCAGCGCTGTCCGAAGACATCTCCGTGGTCATGTGGCCGGCATGACTCAAAGGCGCACGGAACGCTGTTCCCTTCCCACCAAAAGTGGCCCCTATTCTTCTACTTGCATTTTTACATGCTTTCAAACTGCTAGATTGGCCGAAGCTGGGACAAGTCACGGGAGCTCACTCTGTTTATGCAGCACTAGGGATTCGAACCACCAAACTGCCGACCTTTCTGATCGATAATCTCAGTGTCTTAGCCACTGAGCCCCTTTGACCCTTATTCGGGCCTGTTTTTAGGCTGGTCTTATGTTTCATTATGTTACTTTTTGACTATAAAGAGAAAATGGGTTGAGCAACACTACACCAGAAGTATTTCATAGCAATCTACTATAATGACCGAGCTCTGGTGAAAACGTTCTTTGTGATTTAACACTCATTAAATACACAGGTGCCTTTTTTGGGGGGTGAGAAATAACGATCAATGGGAGGAGCAACCTTAGTAAATTTTCTTTGCAATACCAAAATTCATGTCATTACTCCTATTTCTTTTATACGTTCTCGGTATTTTCCCCTCTCTTAAGAAATAACCTTTGCATTTTGCTCCAGGAGACTTTCAATGAACAGATGAAAATGGCTGTTACTTGAAATGCATTCCTGGCTTTCTTTGAAACTCCTCAAATGTTTGAGGTGGCCTAAAGTCTCGGTTGTGTTCGAATCTAATGTCAGATTGGGGGAAACTGCAAACAAATCTACAAAACAAAGAATCGCTTTTAAGTTCAGCTGAACTCCACGGACATCCTATAGTTCTTCTGACGGCAATATGGAAATGGCTTGACATTCACCAGGATATAAAAAAAAAGATGTAGAGACTCTGGAAAGTGTGTAGAAAAGAGCCACAAAGCTTATTAGGAAGCTAGACAATAAAAGGCATGGAGAACGGTTGCAGGAATTGGGTATGTCTAGTCTAGTGAAAAGAAGGGGTGTGTCACAGTATGTTCATAGACTGGAATAGACATGGTAACAGATCAGCCAATGGGGAATGTTGGAAAACTGAAACATAGCCTTTGTTTGTATGGGGTCATAAGAGATTTTGCAATCTGGGCCAGTGGTGGGTTCCAGGTGGTACGGCCCTATACGGGCATACCGGTGGCAGCTGGGAGCAGCCGCCACCCTACCAGAATGGTGTTTTGGTGGGCCCACTCACCCGTCCATGTTCCTTACCTCTTTTTGAGGGAAACGGGCCAATTGTGCATGCACGCAGAGCGTACGGTGCCTGCGTGACCTCGCCGAGCAGCTGGGGCATCGCAGGGCGGTGGTGTGCACCTGCATGCACAGCGCGCGTCCCCTAAGTGGACGTCCGGCCCCATTGCAACGTACCAGTTGCGACAGAATCCTGAACCCACCACTGGTCCGGGTGTGGCTTAGACTTGCTGAACTGTATGTATGAGTTGGTTTGGGGTTTGTAACTGCCCAACCTCTGTACAATATATAGGCCTCTGTAATGACTTGATTCCATGACTAGAAGCAAGTCATTACAACAAGTCATTGCATTACAGGCTGCATAAACAGAGGGATAGAATCTAGATCACGTGAAGTGTTAATGCCACTGTATAGTGCCTTGGTAAGGCCACACTTGGAATACTGCATACAGTTTTGGTCGCCACGATGTAGAAAAGACGTGGAGACTCTGGAAAGAGTGCAGAGAAGAGCAACCAAGATGATTAGGGGACTGGAGACTAAAACATATGAAGAACAGTTGCAGGAACTGTGTAGGTCTAGTTTAATGAAAAGAAGGACCAGGGGAGACATGATAGCAGTCTTCCAATATCTCAGAGGGTGCCACAAAGAAGGGGGAGCCAAACTATTCTCCAAGGCACCTGGGGGCAGGACAAGAAGCAATGGGTGGAAACTAATCAAGGAGAGAAGAAACTTAGAACTAAGGAGAAATTTCCTGACAGTTAGAACAATTAACCTCTGGAACAGCTTGCCTCCAGAAGTTGTGAATGCCCCAACCCTGGAAGTCTTTAAGAAGATGTTAGATAGCCATTTGTCTGAAATAGTATAAGGTTCCTGCCTACGCAGGGGGTTGGACTAGAAGACCTACAAGGTCCCTTCCAACTATGCTATTGTATTGTATTGTATTGTATTGTATTGTATTGTATTGTATTGTATTGTATTGTATTGTATTGTATTATTGTACTATTATCTCTATGTTCCTGATATTGTACACTGAATTCTGCTATTTGGTATTGTATGCAAAGAAGTTTCTTATATATAGTTGAATCCTGCTGAAGTTCATTTCTTGTGAGTGCTTACTGGAAGGGCTGCGGCAACAAAAACTGGCAGGGTGACATGGTACCAACGTTCCAATATTTGAGGAGCTGCCACAAATTAGAGTGGGGTGTTTACCTATTGTCCAAATGAATGCCCCAACACTGCAAGTCTTCAAGAAGATGTTGGATAGCCATTTGTCTGAAATGGTATAGGGCTTCCTGCCTAGTCAGGGAGTTGGACTAGATGACCTCCAATGTGCCTTCCAACTCTGCTATTGTATTGTCTGTCTGAAACCCTTGAGGATTTCCAGAAAATGCTTCAAAGGTCACTGATTAACCTGAAGGCAGAAGAAGAAGAAGAAGCAATGGATGGAAACCAATCAAGGAGAGAAGCCACCTAGAATTAAGGAGAAACTTCCTGACAGTGAGGACAATCAACCAGTGGAACAGTTTGCCTCCAGAGGTTGTGGGTGCTTCATCACTGGAGGTTGTTAAGAAGACATTGGACAGCCACTTGTCTCAAATGGTATAGAACCTCCTGCCTGAGCAGGGGATTGGACTAGAAGACCTCCAAGGTCCCTTCCAACTGTGCTATTCTGTTAATTAACCAGTGGAACAGCTTGCCTTCAGACGTTGTGAGCACTCCATCACTGGAGGCTTTTAAGAAGTGACTGGACAGTCATTTGTCAGAAATGGTATAAATTCTCCTGCTTGAGAGCAGATGATTGGATTAGAAGATGCCCCAATGTCCCTTCCCACTCTATTGTTCTATGTTTTTACTCCAAAACCATTTTTCAACCTCCCAGTCTAGGCAACAGCTGTGGGACGTTCTGGTTGTCATACCCGCAAGCCATCTTTCCTTTTTTGGACTTCAGGTCTGCCAACTTTCTACTGTGAGAAAATGGGAAGGGGGATTATATGGAGTTGGATGATACGTAGCCATAATAATATTCTTCATAGAATGTTAAGGTCATCTTTTGTCTTTGCACCTGACTGGAACTGGATGGGTGGAACTGCCAGCATGGATCTTCCCCAACTTTCAGTTGGATGGGGAAAACAAGGAAGCTTTCAGATTCAAGTTTTCCCAGATGTGCCAACATGGGTCTCTTAATAAATTGAAACTTTGAGGAATCTTTTGCCTTGGACTCTGATTTAATTTTGGATGTTATTTGGAAACCTGACACTGGTAGTCTTTCAGCTAAGTCCTAAAGAGGTTTCATCCTGCTTAAGTGTCTGACCTCATACAAGATGAGCCAGATGTTCTTTTAACTAAGGTGACAACATCTGGCTTACATTGAGGCTCATTAATAGATGTATTCAATTGCAGGAACCAGGTGCTGCAAATTACATGTGTGGCTTTATTGACTTGTGTAGACTGCTGGAACACATACTTTATTTATCTGTAATCCACCTTTATTGTTTTGGGGTTGGTTTTTTTACAAATAACTCAAGTCAGTGAACTTATCCAACATAGCTTCCTCCTCCTATTTTTCCCCACAACAACAATCCTGTAAAATGAATTGTGCTGAGAGAGAGGGACTGGCCCCAAGTCACCCAGCTGGCTTTCATGGCTAAGATAGGACTTGAACTCATGGTATCTAGCCTGTCCCAAAGGTGGTTTGGTTTGTTTCAAGAGGCAACTGGACTTTCTGGTTTTTCTTTGAAGACCTTCAACTTCTCATCCAAGAAGCTTCTTCAGCTCTGACTGAATGGTGGAGGATGGAAGGGTTGATACTCCTTGCAGACAGCTGGTCATTTGCATCCTTTTAGAGCAGGGGTCTCCAACCTTTGCAACTTTAAGTCTGAAGGACGTCAGCTCCCAGACTTCTCCAGCCAGCTTTGCTGGCTGGAGAACTCTGGGAGCTGACGTCCTTCAGACTTAAAGTTGCAAAGGTTGGAGACCTCTGTTTTAGAGAGTTGTTGGAGGTTTTCCTGTGTCCTCAGGGTCACCTGAGTGGTGCATATGGGTGTGGAGCCATCATGGAACTGTTGAAGGACTGTGTTGTAGACTGGAGATAAATGGTGTTGCATCCTACTACTGTAACGCTCTCTACATGGGGCTACCCTTGAGGTGCACCCGGAGGTTCCAGCTAATCCAGAATGCGGCCGTGTGGGGGATTTTGGGAATCTCTAGAAACTCCCATGTAACACCTCTCCTGCACTGGTTGCCTGTGGCCTTCTGGGTGCGCTTCAAGGTGCTAGTAACCATCTTTAAAGCGCTCCATGGCACGGGACCTGGTTACCTGCAGGACCGCCTCCACCACACACCTCCCTTCGACCTGTCCACTCCCACAGGGCGGGCCTCCTCAGGGTGCCGTCAGCTGGGCAATGTTGGCTGGCGACATCCAGGGGAAGAGCCTTCTCTGTGACAGGCCCTGCCCTCTGGAATGACCTGCCCCCCCCCAACCTTCGTACAATCATGGACCTGCACCTCTTCCACCGGACATTAAAAACTCACTTGTTTCAGATGGCTGGCCTGGCATAAGTTTTTAAGATGGATTTTAGTAGGGTTTTGAATTTATTTTAGCACAGGCTCGTAGATTTAATTCATTTTAATTATTCTTTATTGTATTTATTGAATATTGTTTTTATTATCTGCCTAGGCAAGGAGTTGGACTAGATGACCTCCAAGGTTCCTTCCAACTCTGCTATTGTATTGTATTGTGATAGGCCCTCCAGCTCTTTGCCACCAGCAGCCCTTCCCTCCAGCCTTCGCCCAAAGCCCCCCACCAGGAGGCCGAAGCAGACCCCAAGTCGGAATTTCTACCCCTCTTTGACCTGCACAAAAAGGCCTCGAAGGGGGAGATTCTCTGCAGCATCACAAACGTTCATTGCACGTGTCCAGCCCAGGGGCCGTAATTTGAGGACCCCTGATTTAGTGCAATATAAAAAATGCAAATAATTCTTCTGCGGACCGCCAAAATTTTCTCGTGGATCGCCAATGGTCCACAGACCACCAGCTGGTGGACACGCTGCATCAAAGAAAACCAGTTATGCCTCAACCATGGAGGTGAACCTTCCCAGAACACCCAACCAAGGTGCCTTTTCAAAACCTCCTGCCTCCCTTCAGTTCTTCTCACCCATGAACAAGAGGTGAGGATCCCAAAGCACCCCATCCTCCCCAGGAAACGCAGCCCCCTGTTTGCTACCTAGTGGAGGGGAGGGGGGATTTCCCACCCGTGCACGTTGCGGCATTCTGCTTTTAGAGCGAACAAATGTCATTTCTGGTTGCGATCTTGTCTCGTGCCATATTTTTCATCCTTTTTTTTTTTTTTTCTATTTCCCTTTCCCCTTCCTTTTTATGCCGAGATGATTTGTCAGAAGCTCGGCATATATTCAGCCGCCCGAACAAGGCTCATTATAAGCCTGCACAAAGACAAGAGAGGTGGAGAAGGATGACAAGGTTTTGCATTAATTGCCTAGCTATCTGGTGTTCTGGAGGGCATCCAAGCATATAATAATTTAAGTAGGGTTGCGGCGAGTTGGAAGTTGCGAGTTCTTATAATGTTTTGCCAAGCTGATTTCCTATTATAGCACAGTCGGTATTTCTTTTTAAAGCCTTGACGGGAGCCTGCAGGTGGCCACACAGCTTTTGTCCTGCAAGTAACATATTTTCAACGTTCCATTAACCAGCCAAAAATGCAGCTGGTACAACTTATTGTCAACCGCAGTATAATTCAGAAGCAAAAAAAAAAGAGGGGGAAAAAAAGTCAGTTACCGTTTTCTACAGTTTTCTACAACGAACGGGTCCCGGAGTGATAAGATCTCAAAAGTGGAAATGGCCTTGTAATTCCAGCAAAGAAACAGGTTCAAAATCTATGTTCCTTTCAAATCTTATATTAAAAAAAATAAAAATAAAAACCCAGCTACTGGAATGGTGTTGTTTAGGGAGGGGTGTGTGTGATGTGCAGCATTCCTGGGGTTCACATTCCATGCATTTCAGTTATACAATAATACAATAATACAATAGCAGAGTTGGAAGGGACCTTGTAGGTCTTCTAGTCCAACCCCCTGCGTGGGCAGGAACCTTGTTGGCCTTTATTCGCTCATTTGCTCGCTTTGCAAAGAGAGGAGATGTCTACAAAGGATAAGGGACTAACAGAGTTGGAAGGGTCCTTGGAGGTCTTCTAGTCTGACCCCGTCCTCAAGCAGGAAACCCTAGGCCAGTGGTAGTCAACCTGGTCCCTACCGCCCACTAGTGGGCGATCCAGCTTTCAGGGTGGGTGGTAGGGGTTTTGCCCCATACTGAAGCACTTTCCTTTTTTTAAATTTAATTGACTTCCCTACTTTATAAATCACCATTCCTGTGGAACCAGTGGGCGGTTAGAATATTTTACTACTAACAGAGATACAAAAGTGGGCGGTGGGTATAAAAAGGTTGACTACCCCTGCCCTATGTCATCTCAGAGAAATGGTTGTCCAATCTCTTCTCAAAAACATCCAGTGTTGGAGCACCCACAACTTCTGGAGGCAAGTTGTTCCACTGGTTAATTGTCCTCATTATGAAAAACTTTAGCAAGGGGTTCTCTGCCTGGTTGCTGGATGGGCGTGGCCATGGTGGACGTGGCCTGGTCAGGCATGGCCATGGTGGGCATGGCCATGGTGGACGTGGCCTGGTCAGCCTCCTGCACCATGGAAGGGTGGTGGGAACACATTTTTGCCCTCCATGGGCTCTGAGGGCTTTCCCTGAGCCTCCGGGAGGGTGAAAATGGCATCCAGAGGCTCCAGAGGCTGGAAATGGGATGCCATTTCCAGCCTTACTGGACTTCCAGTAGCATGTCAGCTTCCCCAGTACCTGGATGAAACTGTCTACCTGGATCCATTTCAATCGGTACAGCATGGAGACAGTATTGGTCACGTTGGTTGATGACCTCTGGTGGGCCCGGGACAGGGGCTGATCCTCTGTCCTGGTCCTATTAGATCTCTCAGCGGCTTTTGATACCATCAACCATGGTATCCTACTGCAACGACTCGGGGGGGAGGGGGTTGGGAGTGGGGGACACAGTTTTGCAGTGATTCTCCTCCTACCTGTCGGATTGATCGCAGTTTGTGTTGACTGGAGGACAGGGATCGATCCCGGGTGCCCCAAGGGTCGGTTCTCTCGCCCCTCCTGTTCAACATATATATGAAACTGCTGAGATCATCCGTGGTTTTGGGGTACGGTATCATCAATATGGTGATGATACCCAACTTTTCATCTCTACCCCAAGCCACCCAAACAATGCCCTCGACGTGATGTCCCGATGCCTGGAGGCCGTGCTGATCTGGATGGGGACGAACAGGCTCAGGTTCAAGCCCTCCAAGACTGAGTGGCTGTGGTTCCCGTCATCCTGATTTGTCCACCTTTTTCCATCTTTGGTGATAGGGGGAGAGGTTTTAGCCCCCTCAGAGAGGGCCCACAATCTGGGGAGTCCTGGATACGTGGCTTAGTTTAGAAGAACACCTGGCAGCCATGACCTTTTTACCAGATTCACCTGGTACGTCAGTTGCGCCCCTTTCTGGATCGGGATGCCCTGTGTACAGTCACTAATGCCCTTGTCCTTTCTCGCCTGGACTACTGGAACGCTCTCTACATGGGGCTGCCCTTGAAGAGCACCCGGAGGCTTCAACTGGTCCAGAATGCGGCCGTACGGGTTATCATGGGGGTATATAGATACTCTCATGTTACACCCATTTTAGGCGGCCTGCACTGGTTGCTGGTTGTTTTCCATGTGCGATTCAAGGTATTAATTATGACCTTTAAAGTGCTCCATGGCTTAGGCCCAGGATACTTGCGAGACCACCTACTGCCACCGGTAGCCTCCCATCGTCCAGTACGATCCCACAGAGTTGGCCTCCTCCGGGTGCCGTCAGCCAGACAGTGTCGGCTGGCGACCCCCAGGGGGAGAGCCTTCTCTGTGGGGGCGCCTTCCCTCTGGAATGAGCTGCCCCCGGAGCTCCGCATAATTCCTGACCTCCCGTCCTTCCTGTGCACCCTAATAAGCTGACTTTTCCAGCAAGCCGGCCTGGCCTGAGTAAAATAAATCGTTAATTTAATTGTTAATTTTAATTTAATTTTTAAAATTTTATTGTAAATGTCAATTGGGTTTTTTGCATATTTATTTAATCTCCCTTTTAACATTTGTAATATGTGTTTTTTATGTTGTAGGCTGCCCTGAGTCCTTCAGGAGAAGGGTGGCATATAAGTCCAGTAAACAGTAAACAGTAGGCCCATTTTTCACCCTCCTTGAGCCTCCGTGCACACCCTGCATTTACTTGCATCCAAAATGGGCCACTTGGATACGTCAGAAATGTTTGATAAGAATTTAAAATACTTAATTGTGAATGTTTTGACAGCAGCTAGGATTGTATTTGCAAAAAACTGGAGAAAGGAGAAATTACCTTCACAAGAAGAAGTTATTCGTAAAATTATGGAATGTGCAGAGATGAACAGATTAACATTTGAAGTTAGGGAGCAGGAGAGCGAACAATTTTATGAAATATGGAATACGTTTTATCAATGGTTGGAAAAAAGGAAAACTTAAGGGATATAATATACATATTATATTATTATAAAACTTGGATAAATTTTTGTCTTTAGAGGGAGAAAATATTTTGTTTTATAAAAGTGACTTCTAGAGACAATGGAAAACAATGACATAAAATGGGAGGACTTTTTTTTTCTTTTCCTTCCCTTTTTTAATACCTTGTTTATATACAATAATAAAATAATACAATAGCAGAGTTGGAAGGGACCTTGTAGGTCTTCTAGTCCAACCCCCTGCGTGGGCAGGAACCTCATACCATTTCAGACAAATGGCTATCTAACATCTTCTTAAAGACTTGCAGTGTTGGGGCATTCACAACTTCTGGAGGCAAGCTGTTTCAGAGGTTAATTGTTCTAACTGTCAGGAAATTTCTCCTTAGTTCTAAGTTGCTTCTCTCCTTGATTAGTTTCCACCCATTGCTTCTTGTCCTGCCCCCAGGTGCCTTGGAGAATAGTTTGATTCCCTCTTCTTTGATATATATTGAATAATCGTGGGGAAAAGATTGACTTGATGAATGAAAATGTTGTTATGTAAAACAAAGGTGATATATATATGTAATGAAAGGAAAATTGATAAATATGTTTATGATTTTAAGCACTGACAAACAGAACGTTTGCCCGAACGACATGTTGTACAAAGCACGAGATGAATGATGTTTTTTACTTGTTTTTAATGTTAAAAATATTTTTTTTTCTTATTAAAAAAAACCAAAAGGGGCCACTTGGGGATTCCTGGAAGGGGAGGGGTGGAGTTCTCCAAACTGCATAGAATCTTAGCTAGAGGTTCCCCTGCAAACTCCCATTATCCCACCCCTGGTTCTTACTATCAGGGAATTTCTCGTTCTAGGTTACTCCTCTTTCTTGATGAGTTTCCATCCATTATTTCTTGTTGTGCCTTCTGGTGCTTTGAAGAATAGCTTGACTCCCTCTTCTTTGTGGAAACCTCTGAGATATTGGAACCCTGCTATCACGTCTCCCCTGGTCCTTCGTTTAATTTCACAAGACATACAAATTCCTGCAATCGTTCTTCATGTATTTTAGCCTCCCGTTCCCTAATCCTCTTTGTTGCTCTTCTCTGCACTCTTTCCAGAGTCTCCACATCTTTCTTTTCATCATGGTGACCAAAACTGGATGCAGGATTCGAAGTGTGGCCTTACCAAGGCCTTATAAAGTGGTATTAACACTTCACGTGATCTTTATTCTATCCTTCTGTTGATGCAGCCTAGAACTGTGTTGGCTTTTTTGGCAGCTGCTTCACACGGCTGGCTCATATCTAAATAGTTGTCCACTAGGACTCCAAGATCCCTTTCACAGTTACTACTATTGAGCAAAGTACCACTTATACTGTATCTGTGCATTTTGTTTTTCTTCCCTAAATGTAGAACCTTGCTTTTCTCCCCATTGAATTTCATTTTATTAGATAGTGCCCAATGTTCAAGTTTGTCAAGATCCTTCTAGCCCTAACCCTCAGCATCTTTGTTGCTCTTCTTTGCATTCTTTTCTAGAATCTCAACATCTTTGTAATAATATGGAAACCAAAACTGGATGCAGGATTCCAAGTGTGGCCTTACCAGTGGCGTAGCGTGGGTTGTCAGCACCCGGGGCAAGGCAAGTAATTTGCGCCCCCTAACCCGTGGATTTTAGCACTCGAGTCTCTTCCACTAGATTAGTTAAAGAAACCCTTACCCCCTAAGCACATGTATTGTTTGTTATGAAAATACTGATGTAATTAAAGTAAAATGCATCTAAATACAAGTTTATTTTCACACACTTTATTGAGTGCGAACATGCATTACACATTCTCCACATTTTCAGCAGGTCTATGAATACAAATCTACAAATGTAGTAACCTAGCATGGGCCATGCTATTATATGTCATCTCACAACCATCATATCAAGATGATATCAATATCAAGAACAAAAACTAAACATCAAAATGGAACCATACCCTGGAGATGATCCAAGACTGGGCTAGATGGAGCCAACTTCCTCAATCCTGTACCTCTAATTGTAATTCTTTAATAGAAGTGCAAGATATCAATCTGTATATAATATACAGATTAATTTAAATTCGCCTGCTTTTAATTAGCTCAAAGTTTTCAACAACGGAATTGAAATCTACATTAAAGTCTCTCTCAATGGACAGTATTGCTAGATTACTCAGTCTTTCTTGGCTCATTGTAGATCTCTGATATGTTTTAATTAGTTTAAGTTTTGAGAAACTTCTTTCACAACTCGCTGTAGAAACAGTGATAGTAAGAAAGATTCTTAATGTGACAACAAAGTTAGTTAAACTTTCTTGCAGCTTCCACTTATACACCCAGCGAAGCAAATCTAAAGCTGACCAGTTTGCAACCTGCTCATCAGGATTGACCTCCTTATACAAGATAATGTGGTGCCGAAGTCGAGTTATTTCGGTGAGCATAGATGCAGCATTCAATTCCGTGTACTGAGCGTACGTGTGCTGAATTTGTTTCTTAATAAAATCATCTTTTTTTGTATCCAACAATGTTTGGATTTGCAAAAAAGCAAATCGCTGGTGCAGCGTACGTTTTTTAATTTCTGCCTGAAGCTGATCAATTGCTTCCAGTTGTTCTCTGCTTGTTTCCTGTATTAAGGTCAAGCCAGCATCGCAACTGTTCTCACCATCCATCTTCTTGCATCTTCCAACTCTTCTCTCTGTAGGTATGCAATAGGTTTTGCATACCTGCAGAGCTTTCTCAGTCTGAAGTTCAGACTTAAAGTTGCAAAGGTTGGAGACCCCTGCTTTATAGGACAAGATCAGTGAGTGTGCTTGGTGATTTTATTTTAACCAATTACTTTGACCATCTTGAATAAAACAGGTCAATCCACATGCTCCTTTTAAAAACCGATCTATACCTTGCCTGGTGGCTTTCTCCTGATGTGAGGCATGGGCCAGTTTCTTCTGGTACCTTTCCAAAAAGACTAAAGAGGATTTTGTGTCAAGGTGAATGTTCACATTTCTAGTTTTAATCCAAGGGAATTGTTTGTACAAGATTGTAAAGTGAATTTCTCAACTTCGGCTGATTCCTGCTCCAACTCTGTACTGTGACTCCCCCCCCCCCCGTTGTTATCTCAAATTACATCTCTCCCTTCCAATAGGAACACGTGCCTCTCAGGATAGAGATCACTTTCACTACTCACAAATAAGCTTCATAGATACAGTTTATATATTGTATCTGGACAGTATAGATTCCATCTGGACATCTTCAAGCTATGTTGGAGTAGATTTCCATTATCCTCAACTACAAAGACCAATGGTGATAGGTGTTCTAGCTTAGAACATCTGGGGGGGCATTAGGTTGGGGAAAACACTGGTACTTTTTAAAAGTAGATTCATTGACATCCACCAAGGTTTAAACATCCTTTCCTTGCACCACTTCCCCAAGAGCAAATCTCACCGAACTAAAGTTGGAGAAAACCCCTGAAGAAGCAAGCTGCAGTTTAATGCCCACTTGCCAGAGAAGGTCCCATCTGATCTCGCTGGGATTTTGGAGTAAGTATGTCGGGAACACGGAGAATGCGCCTAGGCAAATAAATCAGAGGATCACCGACGGATCCGTCTTAGCGCAAAGAAATAGATGGCAGGTCCACCGACGGATCTTCAGTGCACAGCAACAGTATCCCCAGATCCTTGAAACAAGCACTGACAGGGGCGGGAGGGAGATGAGGTTCATGCCCTGCATGTGAACTTTTCAGCGCATCTGGAGAACTGCTGTTGGGAAGAAAATATAGAACGGGGGCTCCAACCTTTCCTCAAGCTAACTTGGCATTAAACCCTGTTCAACTCCGTGGTGGGATTTTTCGATCTCTCGGCGGACTTTGGTCTGGATCCAGAGTGGGGTTTGCATTTCTTTGGTCCCTCCCTTCGCCGTTTCTGTGAAGGGTACCTGACCATCGAGACCGAGACCAAACCGGGCCCCGCGCTCGCCTCTAAGTCGAGAAGGAACCAAAGACCGGTGCCTTTCGACTTGATGAAAGACGATACGTCAAGGAAACCAGCCGTGAAGAGTTTCCTTGCAGTCTCTTCTGAGTCAAGGGAGGCAAGAAAGTGTTTTAGACGGCTTAGGCAAGTGGCCAAATCTTGACGACCGGCCCCAAGTCGGTTCTTGTGCGTTAAGTGAGGGCTCTCTCTTGCTCCTTCTCTGCCCGCGTCCTCCCTTTTAAAGCGACGGGACTCCTGCCTCGGAAAAGGAAGAGACCGATGAGCATCCACCGTCACGGCAGGATTTTGGGTCCCCATTTCTCAGTGCCTACTTTACACTGGGCACCTGAGAACCTTAAATATAGCCGTGGCAATGAAAGCCAATTTCCTTCCGACACCAAGGAGAGACCAGAGTCTTGGGGCTCTTTTCCTTATGGCAGAGTTGGGTTCCTTCAGACTAAACCGTGTCTAAACTCTTTTTCTTTCCCTTCCCTTCTTCCGTTCCATCCTCTTTCCTTCCTTCGCCCTCTTTGGGGAAACATTCTGCCGGGTCCGCCTCCCTCGCCCCTCCCTGGGCTCGATCTCATCACATCCAAGGCTTATAAATCACGGGAGCTTGTCTGGCGAGAGGTCACACCGCCTCCCTAAATCCAGGGCAACGCCGGTGGATACAGTGCATAAGACAGCGGAAGAAGGCGAGGGGGGGGGGATCCTTCCAATTCCCGGCGGTTTCCAAAGAAAGAGGCCGGGTGGAACCGTTGGGTGTTTGGCCAGCCCAACCCTCGCGGGGAAAGGGAGGAAGGGCGAATCGGAGGGTTCCTCTTCATCCCTCCCCGTGCGCGCCCCCCCAGATGTTGCGCCCGGTGCGGCCGGCACCCCCTGCACCCCCCACGCTACGCCTCTGGGCCTTACCAAGGCATTCTAAAGTGGTATTTACACTTTGTGTGATTTTGATTCTCTCTCTCAGTTCATGCAGCCTAGAACTGTGTTGGCTTTTTTGGCAGCTGCTGCACATGGGCTATGTTGGTTGCTGTTGTTGTTTTTGGATGATGATATATAATTGAACATAGTAGAGCTGATTGTCTGGGATTAAGACAGAATGATCCAGTAGGCCTTCTTCATAAAATGAGTTAATCATTAGGCTAAGTAGGTTAGCTAATTCAGCTCAAATGTGGCCACTAGAAATGATTGCAGAATTATAGAGTTGTAATGGAGCATTTCAGCTATCAAGCCCAGCCCTCTGCTTTATGCAAGGATTCTAATTAAAGCCATTGAGACAGATGGCAGAAGTGTCTTTGCTGGAACACATCCAATAAAAGGAGTCCAACATTTGGAAATGTGAAGAGTTAATACCACTTTATAAGGCCTTGGTAAGGCCACACTTGGAATACGGCATCCAGCTTTGGTCACCATGAGATTAAGAAAGATGTGGAGACTCTAGAAAGAGTGATTAGGGGACTGGAGGCTCAATAGTAGCAACTGTGGGAGGGATCTTGGAGTCCTAGTGGACAACCATTTAAATAGGAGCCAGCCGTGTGCAGCAGCTGCCAAAAAAGCCAACACAGTTCTAGGCTGCATCAACAGAGGGAGAGAATCAAGATCACGTGAAGGGTTAATACCACTTTATAAGGCCTTGGTAAGGCCACACTTGGAATACGGCATCCAGTTTTAGTCGCCACGATGTAGAAAAGATGTGGAGACTCTAGAAAGAGTGCAGAGAAGAGCAGCTAAGAGGATTAGGGGAGTGGAGACTAAGACATATGAGGAACGGTTGCAGGAACTGGGTATGTCTAGTTTAATAAAAAGAAGGACTAGGGGAGACATGATAACAGTCTTCCAATATCTCAGGGGTTGCCACAAAGAAGAGGGAGTCAAGCTATTCTCCAAAGCACCTGAGGGCAGAACAAGAAGCAATGGGTGGAAACTAATCAAGGAGAGAAGCAACTTAGAACTGAGGAGAAATTTCCGGACAGTGAGAACAATTAACCAGTGGAACAGAAGTTGCCTCCAGAAGTTGTGAATGCTCCAACACTGCAAATCTTTAAGAAGATGTTGTCTAACCATTTGTCTGAAATGGTATAGGGTTTCCTGCCTAGGCAGGGAGTTGGACTAGATGACCTCCAAGGTCCCTTCCAACTCTCCTATTGTATTTTATTATTGTATAACCCTTTTAAGACTCTGATGGGAGTCTTAAAGATAAGTTTATATATGTAGCATTTCCTGGCTAAGCAGGGGGTTGGACTAGAAGGCCTCCAAGGTCCCTTCCAACTCTGTTATTCTATTCTATCCCTTCCAACTCTATTATTGTATTAAAACCCTAACCTTAACTTGATTGTTGGACGAAACGTCCTTCTAGGTTCAGTTCCAGGTGGGGAAAAAGACACTGGAAACATGGAGGCTGCTTGAGAGTTTTTATACTCTCTCCTCTCCTCTTTTTTTTTTTTTGACTTATTAACCGCCCCCTCTCCCCGAAGGGACTCGGGGCGGTGCACAGGAAATATAAAAAATACAATATATCACAATAAATACATAAATATTTAAAACTATATTAAGCTAACACCCTGTGCTAAAATCTTCCCGTTAAAATTACCATAAAACCCAATATAAAAATTTCTCTACTAACTAAGGCTAAGTACAGTAGGTTAGGCCAGGCCGGCCTGTTGGAAAAGGTAAGTTTTTAATTGCTGGCGGAAGGAGCGGAGGTCCGTGATGGATCTAAGTTCGGGAGGTAGGTCGTTCCAGAGGGTAGGGCCCGCCACAGAGAAGGCCCTTCCCCTGGGTGTCACCCGCTGGCATTGCCTAGTGGATGGCACCCAGAGAAGTCCCTCTCTGTGGGAGCGAATCGGCCGAAGGGATGTGTGGGGCAGGATGCGATCCCGCAGATAACTAGGTCCCTCTTCCTGTGTACCTGTGTAAGAAATGTATTCCAATTGGTTGTCAGACTCCCATGGGGCCATGCAAGGGCAACTCTTTTGAACCCAAGCTTGGTTTTGAACCCAAGCTTGGTTGAGTTCCCAGATGCCATGTGGTGAGTTTCTGTAGAAGGCTAAGCGTACGTTTATTATGTAGAGTAGACTAGCTCAGGTTTTTTAATGGCCCATTGACAAAGGTGGGGGCTATTAAGAGTGAGTCTGACTGCAACCAATTATATATATGCATGCATGTATGTGTGTGTGTATGCATGTGTGTGTGTATGTATGTGTGTGTATGTGTGTATGTGTATATACATACACGCAAACATTTTTGCATACATACATTTTCTATCTATCTATCTATCTATCTATCTATCTATCTATCTATCTATCTATCTATCTATCTATCTATCTATCTATCTATCTATCTATCTATCTATCTATCTATGTATCTATCTAATCTCTTTCTCTCTCATATGCTCATTTCTTCCAAGAGGAGAATGGGTTGAACTGCCGACATTTCATTCCCCACACTAGGCAACATCATCAATGCCAGTGAGGATGTTAGCGAGGATGTTAATCAGCGGTGGATTAAACATTTTGTTACCCCCGAATTGCTTCACAGGGGAACGGCGCCCTTCCATGCATGCTCCCAGCCTCAAAAATGTTCCTAAATAGCACAGCATAGAACCGGGGTGGGACAGCTAGCCCACCTCGCAATTTCCACCACCGGTTCGGCTAAACCGGTCTGAACCGGCTGAATATACCACCTCTGATGTTAACACTGGTGCTATTACCTAGTTCGAATAACGAAACATCTCCAAGAAAATAAACGATCTCAGAGAGCACTCCAGACCCCTAATTTTGAAAGTTCGTTTTCCTACAAGAGATCTTAGGAGACTTTACAAACGTTGAAAGAAGGACGAGTGATGTATAAATTAGTGCGTGTGTTACTCGTACAAACTAGAAAGAGAAGGATCTATCTGTCTGCACCAATCCTCGATTCTGAAATCAGAAGAACTCCCTTCGCAGACATAGCCGGCCCTCATTAGGGGGATATTTGCTACTTTGTGAGGCTATCAAAGCATTATTATCAGAAACGCGGTCCTTTTCTCTCTTGCTGCTTTTTTAAACGGGATTCTGCGACCTTCTTTTTGAACGATTGTGGGAAAACAACCACAAAGCATTATTTCTTCTCTCTCTGTTCCCCGATAAGAGAGAGAGAGAGAGAGAAAGAGAGAGAGAGAGAGAGAGAGAGAGAGAGAGAGAGAGAGAGAGAGAGAGAGAGAGAGAGAGAGAGAGAGAGAGAGAGAGAGAGAGAGAGAGAGAGAAAGTCTCTATTTTCAAAATGTTTTCAGGGAAATGCTCCTTCATGGAAGTTCATGAAAGCGTTCTGTTCGTCATTGAACAATGCCCAGTTTTTTACTAAAAGAATCCAATCTGTGCTTCCCATGGATTTCAAACAAACACACACACTCAGGAAAAACAAAAACCACGCTGATATAACCTTGATCTGTGATGGCGAACCTATGGACGAGAAGACCTGCAGGCACGCCAGCTGTCACCCCAGCCCACATCCACTACGCATGCATGGGCACCTCCTGCCAGCCAGCTGATCTTTGGGACTGTGCCACGCATGCGCAGGGGGCGGGGTGCATGTAAGGAGACACATTGGGTCGCAATGATATAAAAAAGATGTGGAGACTCTGGAAAGAGTGCAGAGAAGAGCAACCAAGAGGATGAGGGGACTGGAGGCTAAAACATATGAGGAACGGTTGCAGGAACTGGGTATTTCTAGTTTAATAAAAAGAAGGACCAGGGGAGACAGAATAGCAGTGTTCCAATATCTCAGGGGTTGCCCTAAAGAAGAGGGAGTCAAACTATTCTCCAAAGCACCTGAGGGCAGAACAAGAAGCAATGGGTGGAAATTAATCAAGGAGAGAAGCAACTTAGAACTGAGGAGAAATTTCCTGACAGTGAGAACAATTAACCAGTGGAACAGAAGTTTCCTCCAGAAGTTGTGAATGCTCCAACACTGCAAATCTTTAAGAAGATGTTGGCTAACCATTTGTCTGAAATGGTATAGGGTTTCCTGCCTAGGCAGGGAGTTGGACTAGATGACCTCCAAGGTCCCTTCCAACTCTGCTATTGTATTGTTTTGTATTGTAAATAAGAAAACACCCTTGGGAGCTGTGAATTCCCAAATGCAAAGCTTTATTGTATACACCATTTTGATACTGATGAATCAAAACCAACTCTGGTTTTCCCATGCAAATAGTTGCTCAGTTAAACAATAGCTTCCCTTTCTCTCCACCCCTGGATAATCACATTGTCCAATTATGAGACCTCCTTTTGTTATGGGAACAGTCCGCTTCTTCCCCCAGCACCTGCAATGGTGACCTTGATGGTTGCCACCGTCTCATGGTCCATGCACACATTCTCAGCACTTCACTGGCAAGTTGAAAAGCATTAAAGTTTGAAAGAAGCAACGTGGTTCAATCTTGACAGTACGTTATGGATCCCATCAGTTAAAGAATTTTGATCGGTAGGGTCTATGAAGAGTTGGGACCCCTGGCCCTGCCATTTGGCATAGGGGTCAAAGAGTGGCCTGCAACCCTGAGGACTGTGGATGACTTAGGGCCACTGCCTTAGCCTTTTAAAAAAAAAAATCAGTTTTTTAAAAAAAATCTGCTTTAAAAAAAAACATTGAGACTCTGGAAAGAGTGCAGAGAAGAGCAACAAAGATGATTAGGAGACTGGAGGCTAAAACATTGCAAGAACTGAGAAGGTTTGGTTTAATTAAAAGAAGGACCAAGGGTGAAATTGTTGGGTTCAGTTCCAAGTGGGGAAAAAGACACTGGATTCATGCACGTTGCTTGGAAAAGATGGTTTAATGGTAGACAGAACCACGTGGTTTGAGGTCCTGGAGAAAAAGGGAAGAGATTGAGAGTGCCCTAGTTTTATACCCTCTTTGGGTCTTTTGAATTTGAGCCTGTATTCTGATTGGTTGTTAGACTCCCATGGGGCCATGCAGGGGCAACTCTGTAGGCTGTCCTGAGTCCCAGGCTTGGTTGAGCTTTGCTGGGTGATGATGTAATGAAAGGGGCTTTGGGATTCCTCTTATGGCTCTGCTTGTTATGTAGAATTGACTGACTCAGGCCTTAATGGTCCATTGACAAAGGTGGGGAGCGGGCTGAGTTTTTCCCTCCCTTTTAGGGGAAATATTCTGCCCTTTTAATATTTCCTAAAATATTTCATTTTTCTAGGAGAGGAGGGGATGCTAACTTCCTACAGAACAATGGATGGAAGCTAATCAAGGAGATAAGTAACCTATAACTAAGGACAAATTATACAATACAATACAATAGCAGAGTTGGAAGGGACTTTGTAGGTCTTCTAGTCCAACTCCCTGCGTGGGCAGGAACCTTATACCATTTCAGACAAATGGCTATCTAACATCTTCTTAAAGACTTCCAGGGTTGGGGCATTCACAACTGCTGGAGGCAAGCTGTTCCAGAGGTTAATTGTTCTAATTGTCAGGAAATTTCTCCTCAGTTCTAAGTTGCTTCTCTCCTGGATTAGTTTCCACCCATTGCTTCTTGTCCTGCCCTCAGGTGCCTTGGAGAATAGTTTGACTCCCTCTTCTTTGTGGCACCCTCTGAGATATCGGAACACTGCTATCATGTCTCCCCTGGTCCTTCTCTTCGTCAAACTAGACATACCCAGCTCCTGCAACCGTTCTTCATATGTTTTAGCCTCCAGTCCCCTAATCATCTTGGTTGAGAACCAGAAACTTACACACACACACACACTCACACTTGAAATGTACAGTTCTTCTGGTTTGGGGCAAGATTACCCCACACGTTCTGGAAAGCAATTTGAGGATGGCTTAAATGATTTGATTCAATCATTGATTATTCCCTTACCTCACACTTGCGCACAAAAATCACCACAACTGGTTTTATTTCCCCCTCAGAGACCAAGGGGTAGTAAGATCATACTTCCCTTTTGCAGTTAAAGTCCTCAAAACGATACTTTTAAGTTTTAAAACCATTTGATTATAATTTACATCTTATTAGTCTGGAGGAAAAGCAGAGCAGAGGGGGGGAAAGAAAGAGAGAGAGAGGTAGATCCATTACCAAATGTAAAATTAAACGATCATTAAGCTAATTAGCCAGTTTGTTGTTCTCATTGAGTTTATTGTTTCAATTGTATCTGTGCAAATTAGCAAACAGCTTAATTTGTGGAGAAATCAATAAATTCTTTCAAACCCCTCTCCCTTCCTCTTTTTCTCCTGTAATATATGCACATATTTAAATAGTCACTGCTTTAACGAGAAAGTTGGAGCGGGGTTTAATGATGGAACTCCTCGTTTTGCCTACTGCAATTTGGAGAAGAAAGAAAAGAAGTTTTGTAAATAAAATGCTGAGGTATTCAGAATAATGAAATATTTTCTATGCAAATAAGTGGGGCGGCATTTATTAGGAAGAAAAGCTGAATCTCTCCCAATTTCTTGATCAGGTGTGGCATTCAAACACAGGGCCATGATTTAATTCTATGACCGGGTCAAGAAAATGAATTAAAATGAGTTAAAATACAGAATAATACAGTTACTAATCAGTGGAATGACTTGCGTCCAGAAGTTATGGGTGCTCCAACACTGGAAGTTAACTAAAAGAAAGGAGAATGTTTGTAGCTCCTGTAGTATATATATGTATGTATTTATGTGCGTGTGTGTGTGTGTGTGTGTGTGTGTGTGTGTGTGTGTGTGTTCCAGCATAACTCTGGAAGGCCTCGAGCAATTTCAACCAAGATGATTTACTCTCTGGAAACAGATACTGTGGGGGTAAAACACCCCTAACACCCCTCAGAGTGTGTGATCTCTTAAGATACAGCCTGTTGTGCCTTAAAATGGATTCTAATGTACTGCACGGTGGATTTGCCATTGTAACAGTTTCATAATACTCCACAAGGGGGCTCTCTCAGGTAAGGGTGAAAATCTAACATTAGAAATCGGTGGGGACATTTCCCCCCTACAAATCAATACTCAGGTCATGCTGGGTTATCTACTAATTATATAAAAATTGTAGTGTAAACCAAGATGGAAACCAACTGATTTGAGACACTGTAGATAACACAGAGAGGAGAAAGACATTGTGTTGACTGGAGGACAGGGATCGACCCCGAGGCCCCTCACTTGTGGAGTGCCCCAGGGGTCGGTTCTCTCGCCCCTCCTGTTCAATGTATATATGAAACTGCTGGGCAAGATCATCCGTGGTTTTGGGGTACGGTATCATCAGTATGTTGATGATACCCAACATCTCATCTCTACCCCAAGCCACCCCAACGATGCCCTCGACGTGATGTCCCGATGCCTGGAGGCTGTGGGGATCTGGATGGGGAGGAACAGGCTCAGGCTCAACCCCTCCAAGACTGAGTGGCTGTGGTTCCCGTCATCCTGATTTGTCCACCTGGTCCCAACTTTGGTGATAGGGGGAGAAATTTTACCCACCTCAGAAAGAGCCCGCAATCTGGGAGTCCTCCTGGATATGCGGCTTAGTTTAGAAGAACATCTGACAGCAGTGACCAGTGGGGCCTTTTACCAGGTTCACCTGGTACATCAGTTGCGCCCCTTTCTGGATCGGGATGCCCTGTGTACAGTCACTCATGCCCTCGTCCTTTCTCGCCTGGACTACTGTAACGCTCTCTACATGGGGCTGCCCATGAAGAGCACCCGGAGGCTTCAACTGGTCCAGAATGCGGCTGTACTGGTTATCATGGGGGTACCTAGGTGCTCCCATGTTACACCCATTTTAGGCGGCCTGCACTGGTTGCCGGTTGTTTTCCGGGTGCGATTCAAGGTATTAATTATGACCTTCAAAGCACTCCATGGCTTAGGCCCAGGGTACTTGCGAGACCACCTACTGCCACCGGTAGCCTCCCATCATCCAGTACGATTGCACAGAGTTGGCCTTCTCAGGGTGCCGTCAGCCAGTGTCGTCTGGCGACCCCCAGGGGGAGAGCCTTCTCTGTGGGGGCGCCTTCCCTTTGGAATGAGCTGCCCCCGGAGCTTCGCATAATTCCCAACCTCCCTTCCTTCTGGCACGCCCTAAAAAGCTGGCTTTTCCAGCAAGCCGGCCTGGCCTGAGTGAAATAAACTATTAATTTTAATTTTTAATTTTTAATTTAATTGTAAATTGTCAATTGGTCATTGGATTTACTATTTAATGTTTTTTAAAAAAACCTTTGTAATATGTGTTTTTATGTTGTGTGCTACCCTGAGTCCTTTGGGAGAAGGGTGGTAGTGGTGGGTTTCTGCAGGCTCGCACCTACTCGCGAGAGCCGGTTGGTGAAATTTAGAGAACCGGTGAGAGGAGGTTCCACCGGCGTACCTGGAAGTAAATCTGGCCCGCCGCTGCCAATGACCCAATGGGAAGGAAAGGAAAGGAAGGAAGGAAAGGAAAGGAAAGAAAGAAAGAAAGAAAGAAAGAAAGAAAGAAAGAAAGAAAGAAAGAAAGAAAGAAAGAAAGAAAGAAAGAAAGAAAGAAAGAAAGAAAGAAAGAAAGAATCATCCCAATTGAGTCCAAAATTTTGGTTGCTAAGCAAGAGCGTTGTTAAATGAGTTTCACCACATTTTAAAAGGTGGCCACTCCCACCCTGTCACATGACTGCCAAGCCACGCCCACAAAATAGGCCACACCTACAGAGTAGGTTCTAAAAAAGTTGAAACCCACCACTGAAGGGTGGCATATAAATCCAATATAAATCCTAATCCGTATATCTGCTCATAAAATTCCCTTTCATCTTCCTTTTGTTTCCCCCATTTTCTTGACTTAGGTCATTGCCCAACAATAAAATGAAAAGAGATTGCCTCTCGTGTTCAGTGCTGAATATTGCAATGCAAACGTATTGCACATTAGACTGCCATTCTTTTTTTTTTTAAAAGGTCCTTTGTTAATAATAATAATAATAATAATAATAGTTTAATTTCTTGACCGCTCCTCTCCCCGTAGGGACTCGGAGCGGTGCACAGGGAAACTAAACCATAAATATACAATCAAAACATCTTAAAAACAAATTAAATAGTACCTGTGCTAAAATACCCAATCTAAGCTAAAATTCCCACTATGTAACTAAAACCCCATAGAGAGAGACTACCCCAGACCGGCCAAGCAGAAAAAGTATGTTTTTAATTTCAGACGGAAGGAGCGGAGGTCCGTGGTCGTTCTAATGTTGGGGGGAAGGTCATTCCAGAGGGCAGGGCCCGCCACAGAGAGAGCCCTTCCTCTGGGCGTCGCCCGCTGACAAAGTCTAGTGGACGGCACCCGGAGAAGTCCCTCTCTGTGGGAGCGAATCGGCCCTGAGGAAGTATGGGGCAGGATCCGATCCCGCAAGTAGCTAGGTCCCGAGCCATGGAGCACTTTAAAGATGATAATTAGTACCTTGAAGCGCACCCGGAAGACGACAGGCAGCCAGTGCAGCTCGCGCAGGAGAGGTGTTACATGGGTAAACCTAGAGGTACCCAGGATTGCCCGCGCGGCTGCGTTCTGGACCATCTGCAGTCTCCGGGTGCACCTCAAGGGAAGCCCCATGTAGAGAGAGTTACAATAGTCCAGTCGGGATGTCACGAGAGCATGAGTGACTGTGCGAAGGAGGTCCGCCAATTAAAAGTTGGGGCAAGCAAGAACTGTGCTTCAGCCAGCCTCTACGCACATAAAAAGCTTTCTAAACTTGTGCTGCTGGGTTGGTGCGAACCAATGTGCACGGTTTTAGAAAACAACCTGAGAAGAGTCCCAGGGTGAATCTAGAAAGAGCATCAGGCAGCAGAGAGGAGCTAGGAAAGCACAGTTTCAGCCAGGAATCAGAACTGAGAGATAAAGCGAACAGTTGGGGTCAAAGGCCAACGCTGAACCAGAGGGCAGGTCAAGGAAGAAGTCAAAAGTAAGGAAGTAAAAGCAGGAAAAGAACAGGACGGCATGTCAAAATTCTAGAAGACCAGAGGCAAAATTCAATAGCGAGATATCACTATTTTCACCTGCTGAATTCGGCTTGTCTCTTTCCCCCCTTTTCGCTCCCTCATATCGTATGCCTCTGGGATGAACGTTGAGGATACAGAGAGGGAGGTAAGAGAGGAGAAGAAATTGATGATAATAGAAAACTCACTTGTAACCTTGTAGCTGTCTCCCCGCGATGTTCTAGCAAGGCCCATTTAGATCAGGAAGATGTTTTCCACTCAAACTGTTCTCCAAGCACCAGAAGGCAGGGAAAAAAAACAATGGATGGAAAATAATCAAGGAGAGAAGCAACCAAGGACTAATGAGAAATTTCTTAATAGTCAGTGGCGTAGCGTGGGGGGTGCAGGGGGTGCGGGCCGCACCGGGCGCAACATCTGGGGGGGCGCGCTCGCACTCGCAGCTCCCCGTCGCTTCGGGAAAGGGGATCGAGTAAGGCAGGAACAGCGGCAGCCGGGGAATGTGGCCACCGCCGCGGGGACCGGAGAAGCAAGAGCGGCTGCAAGAGGAGGCGTTTTCTCCCCGTCGCCCCGTCTTCTTCCTTGGGGAAAGGATCTTAGGGGATTTTTCATATTTTTATTAGTATTATTTCTCGGGCGGGGGAGGGGGGATTCGGAATCCAGGAAACCGGGAGGGGGCGGGAAATCGCAGGGAAAAGGAAGAGAGCTCGGCGGGCGGAAGGTGGGGAGAGCTCGCGCGTTCCAGCTGATTCAGCAGCGGTCTTGTGAATGCGCGGAGATGTAGCTGACAGGGCGGGAGAGGCGTCCCGCTCTCCGGATCGAAGGGAGGCCAGCTCTTTCGGGTACCTGCCGGCTGCGGCTGCCTCCCCTACCCCGCTGCCGTTGGATCTTCCTGCACCCCTCCTCTCCCCCCTTCCCGTTTCTCGCTTTCCCGCCGCTCCGCATGCTGCGCCCTCCCCGTCCTCGATGCCGCTGCTTCCCCGGGGGGGGGGGGGCTAGAAAGGCACCGAGAAGGATGAGCGAAGGGATTGCCTCGCCGCCGGGTGCCACAGCCGCTGCCGAGGAGGGGGCGGCGGCGGGCGGGGGCCCTGCGGCGGGCAATGGAGTGGAAGAGACTCGAGTGCTAAAATCCAGGGGTTAGGGGGCGCAAATTACTTGCCTTGCCCCGGGTGCTGACAACCCACGTTACGCCACTGTTAATAGTGAAAGCACTCAACCATTGGAATAGTTTGCCTTCAGACGTTATGAATGCTCCAACACTAGAAGTTTTTAAGAAGATGTTGGATAACCATTTGTCTGAAGGGTTTCCTGCTCAAGCAGGGGTTTGGATTAGAAGACCTCCAAAGTCCCTTCCAATTCTATTATTCTATGTTTTATGTTCCTTCTTGATCAAGCCAAGTCTGGACTATTTGTCTGGACCAAACCAAATCCCAAATGCTAGAGAGTTCCTGGAAGCTTGATGACAAATCAGCTATCAACAGGCACACAGAGATAAACAATGTTTACATACCATTCAAATGAGAAAATCTACATAAGGAAACTTTTCAATCGCAGTCAACACCCAGCTAAGCAGAGATCAATATCAAGATTAACATTAGACCGACAACCAGGCTGTAAACAACACCCCAATTAAAGGAACTACCAATTCATATAGAAAATATACAAACAATAAATCACGGAAATAAAAATAAAAATACAGGAGTTGAGGAGGAAATATCTTCTCATTCGAAAGTAAGAGGAATAAAGAAAGAGATGCTGACTGCAAAGAGATGCTTTTGAATTTGTTCTCTTTAATGTTTAATTCGCTCCCTCCCTCCTTCCTTCCTTCCTTCCTTCTCTTTCCTCTTCCTTCTTCCTTCTTTCATTCCTTCCTTCCTTTTATCCATCCATCCATCCATCCATCCATCCATCTATCCTTCCCTTCTTTCGTTCCCTCTTCCTTCTTTCTTCCCTTCTTCCTTTCCTCCCTTTTCCTGCTGTTTTCCTCCCTCCCTTTCTTCCCACCCTTCCTCCATCCCTTTTCTTCCTTCCTTCCTTCCTCCCTCCTTGCCCCTCCCTCATGGCTCACTAGAAGTTGTTGAGAAACTGCAAAAACTGTAGAGTTTCTTCTGCTGAATAGTTGTGGTGTTGTTTTTTTCCTGAGGAAAAAGAATAAGATTTGAGAACAATGTACTAATGATTTCATTATTCCCTCTGCCCTCTCTGGAGTCTTCCATCCACCGTTATTTTCCACACACAGAAAAAGAACTACAAAATGCTCTGCCGGGATTCCTAAGGGGTGCAGAGAAAAGAGGGAGGGGGGATTGGAAAAGGAGGAAGGGGGTGCTCACCAACCTTTTGAAGGGGGGTTAAATGGAAAATCAGGAATTGGATCCTACAAGTGACAGTTGAAAGATAAGAAAACATAGCAAGGGGAGAAAACGCAAAGTAACCATTCCCCAAATAGTTACTGGACAGAACAGCTGACAGCATGATTTTCTTTTTGCTGTTTTGTTTTTAATTTATTTTTTTCCTTTCTTCTCTTTGTATATTCAAGTTAGAAGCAACTTAGAACTGAGGAGAAATCTCCTGACACTGAGAGCAATGAATCAGTGGAACAGAAGTTGCCTCCAGAAGTTGTGAATGCCCCAACACTGCATGTCTTTAAGAAGATGTTGGATAGCCATTTGTCTGAAACGGTATAGGGCTTCCTGCCTAGGCAGGGGGTTGGACTAGATGACCTCCAAGGTCCCTTCCAGCTCTATTCTATTCTATTCTATTCTATTCCACTCCACTCCACTCCATTCCATTCCATTCTCTATTCTATTCTATTCTCCATATTCGATTCGATTCGATTCCATTCCATTCCCTATTCTATTCTATTCTATTCTATTCTATTCTTTGCTATTCTATTCTATTCTATTCCATATTCCATATTCCATATTCCATTCCATTCCATTCTATTCTATTCTATTCTATTCCATATTCCATTCTGTTCCATTCCATTCCATTCCATTCCATATTCTATTCTATTCTATTCTATTCTATTCTATTCTATTCTATTCTATTCTATTCCATTCCATTCCATTCCATTCCATTCCATATTCCATTCCATTCCATTCCATTCCATTCTATTCTATTCTATTCTATTCTATTCTTTGCTATTCTATTCTATTCTATATTCCATTCCATTCCATTCCATTCCGTTCCATTCCGTTCCATTCCATTCTATTCTATTCTATTCTATTCTATTCTATTCTATTCTATTCCATATTCCATTCTGTTCCATTCCATTCCATTCCATTCCAGTCCCTATTCTATTCTATTCTATTCTATTCTATTCTATTCTTTGCTATTCTATTCTATTCCATATTCCATATTCCATATTCCATATTCCATTCCATTCCATTCCATTCCCTATTCTATTCTATTCTATTCTATTCTAATTTACTCTACTCTATATTCTATTCTGTTCTCTTCTATTCCATTCCATATTTACTATTCTATTCTATTCTATTCTATTCCGTTCCGTTCCGTTCCGTTCCGTTCCGTTCCGTTCCTTTCAATTCTATTCTATTCTATTCTATTCTATTCCATATTCCATTCTGTTCCATTCCATTCCATTCCATTCCGTTCCATTCCCTATTCTATTCTATTCTATTCTTTGCTATTCTATTCTATTCCATATTCCATATTCCATATTCCATTCCATTCCATTCCCTATTCTATTCTATTCTATTCTATTCTATTCTATTCTATTCTATTCTATTCTATTCTATTCTATTCTATTCCATTCTGTTCCATTCCATATTCCATTCCGTTCCATTCCATTCCCTATTCTATTCTATTCTATTCTATTCTAGTCTATTCCATATTCCATTCTGTTCCATTCCATTCCATTCCATTCCCTATTCTATTCTATTCGATTCTATTCTATTCTATTCCATATTCCATTCTGTTCCATTCCATTCCATTCCCTATTCTATTCTATTCTATTCTATTCTATTCCATATTCCATTCTGTTCCATTCCATTCCATTCCCTATTCTATTCTATTCTATTCTATTCTATTCTATTCCATATTCCATTCTGTTCCATTCCATTCCATTCCCTATTCTATTCTATTCTATTCTATTTTATTCTATTCCATATTCCATTCTGTTCCATTCCATTCCATTCCCTATTCTATTCTATTCTATTCTATTCTATTCTATTCTATTCTATTCTATTCCATTCTATTCTGCCGGGATTCCTAAGGGGTGCAGAGAAAAGAGGGAGGGGGGATTGGAAAAGGAGGAAGGGGGTGCTCACCAACCTTTTGAAGGGGGGGTTAAATGGAAAATCAGGAATTGGATCCTACAAGTGACAGTTGAAAGATAAGAAAACATAGCAAGGGGAGAAAACGCAAAGTAACCATTCCCCAAATAGTTACTGGACAGAACAGCTGACAGCATGATTTTCTTTTTGCTGTTTTGTTTTTAATTTATTTTTTTCCTTTCTTCTCTTTGTATATTCAAGTTAGAAGCAACTTAGAACTGAGGAGAAATCTCCTGACACTGAGAGCAATGAATCAGTGGAACAGAAGTTGCCTCCAGAAGTTGTGAATGCCCCAACACTGCATGTCTTTAAGAAGATGTTGGATAGCCATTTGTCTGAAACGGTATAGGGCTTCCTGCCTAGGCAGGGGGTTGGACTAGATGACCTCCAAGGTCCCTTCCAGCTCTATTCTATTCTATTCTATTCTATTCCACTCCACTCCACTCCATTCCATTCCATTCCATTCTCTATTCTATTCTATTCTCCATATTCGATTCGATTCGATTCCATTCCATTCCCTATTCTATTCTATTCTATTCTATTCTATTCTATTCTATTCTTTGCTATTCTATTCTATTCTATTCCATATTCCATATTCCATTCCATTCCATTCTATTCTATTCTATTCTATTCCATATTCCATTCTGTTCCATTCCATTCCATTCCATTCCATATTCTATTCTGTTCTATTCTATTCTATTCTATTCTATTCTATTCTATTCTATTCTATTCTATTGCATTCCATTCCATTCCATTCCATATTCCATTCCATTCCATTCTATTCTATTCTATTCTATTCTATTCTATTCTTTGCTATTCTATTCTATTCTATATTCCATTCCATTCCATTCCATTCCGTTCCGTTCCATTCCATTCTATTCTATTCTATTCTATTCTATTCTATTCTATTCTATTCTATTCTATTCCATATTCCATTCTGTTCCATTCCATTCCATTCCATTCCAGTCCCTATTCTATTCTATTCTATTCTATTCTATTCTATTCTATTCTTTGCTATTCTATTCTATTCCATATTCCATATTCCATATTCCATATTCCATTCCATTCCATTCCCTATTCTATTCTATTCTATTCTATTCTAATTTACTCTACTCTATATTCTATTCTGTTCTCTTCTATTCCATTCCATATTTACTATTCTATTCTATTCTATTCTATTCTATTCCGTTCCGTTCCGTTCCGTTCCATTCCGTTCCGTTCAATTCTATTCTATTCTATTCTATTCTATTCCATATTCCATTCTGTTCCATTCCATTCCATTCCATTCCGTTCCATTCCCTATTCTATTCTATTCTATTCTTTGCTATTCTATTCTATTCCATATTCCATATTCCATATTCCATTCCATTCCATTCCCTATTCTATTCTATTCTATTCTATTCTATTCTATTCTATTCTATTCCATATTCCATTCTGGTCCATTCTATTCCATTCCATTCCCTATTCTATTCTATTCTATTCTATTCTAGTCTATTCCATATTCCATTCTGTTCCATTCCATTCCATTCCATTCCCTATTCTATTCTATTCGATTCGATTCGATTCTATTCCATTCCATTCCATTCCATTCCATTCCATTCCGTTCCGTTCCATTCAATTCTATTCTATTCTATTCTATTCTATTCCATATTCCATTCTGTTCCATTCCATTCCATTCCATTCCATTCCATTCCCTATTCTATTCTATTCTATTCTATTCTATTCTATTCTATTCCATATTCCATTCTGTTCCATTCCATTCCATTCCCTATTCTATTCTATTCTATTCTATTCTATTCTATTCTATTCTATTCCATATTCCATTCTGTTCCATTCCATTCCATTCCCTATTCTATTCTATTCTATTCTATTTTATTCTATTCCATATTCCATTCTGTTCCATTCCATTCCATTCCCTATTCTATTCTATTCTATTCTATTCTATTCTATTCCATTCTATTCTGCCGGGATTCCTAAGGGGTGCAGAGAAAAGAGGGAGGGGGGATTGGAAAAGGAGGAAGGGGGTGCTCACCAACCTTTTGAAGGGGGGGTTAAATGGAAAATCAGGAATTGGATCCTACAAGTGACAGTTGAAAGATAAGAAAACATAGCAAGGGGAGAAAACGCAAAGTAACCATTCCCCAAATAGTTACTGGACAGAACAGCTGACAGCATGATTTTCTTTTTGCTGTTTTGTTTTTAATTTATTTTTTTCCTTTCTTCTCTTTGTATATTCAAGTTAGAAGCAACTTAGAACTGAGGAGAAATCTCCTGACACTGAGAGCAATGAATCAGTGGAACAGAAGTTGCCTCCAGAAGTTGTGAATGCCCCAACACTGCATGTCTTTAAGAAGATGTTGGATAGCCATTTGTCTGAAACGGTATAGGGCTTCCTGCCTAGGCAGGGGGTTGGACTAGATGACCTCCAAGGTCCCTTCCAGCTCTATTCTATTCTATTCTATTCTATTCTATTCCACTCCACTCCACTCCATTCCATTCCATTCCATTCTCTATTCTATTCTATTCTCCATATTCGATTCGATTCGATTCCATTCCATTCCATTCCCTATTCTATTCTATTCTATTCTATTCTATTCTATTCTTTGCTATTCTATTCTATTCTATTCCATATTCCATATTCCATTCCATTCCATTCTATTCTATTCTATTCTATTCCATATTCCATTCTGTTCCATTCCATTCCATTCCATTCCCTATTCTATTCTATTCTATTCTGTTCTATTCTATTCTATTCTATTCTATTCTATTCTATTCCATTCCATTCCATTCCATTCCATATTCCATTCCATTCCATTCCATTCTATTCTATTCTATTCTATTCTATTCTTTGCTATTCTATTCTATTCTATATTCCATTCCATTCCATTCCATTCCATTCCGTTCCGTTCCATTCAATTCTATTCTATTCTATTCTATTCTATTCCATATTCCATTCTGTTCCATTCCATTCCATTCCATTCCATTCCAGTCCCTATTCTATTCTATTCTATTCTATTCTATTCTTTGCTATTCTATTCTATTCCATATTCCATATTCCATATTCCATTCCATTCCATTCCATTCCATTCCCTATTCTATTCTATTCTATTCTATTCTAATTTACTCTACTCTATATTCTATTCTGTTCTCTTCTATTCCATTCCATATTTACTATTCTATTCTATTCTATTCTATTCTATTCTGTTCTGTTCTGTTCCGTTCCGTTCCGTTCCGTTCCGTTCCATTCAATTCTATTCTATTCTATTCTATTCTATTCTATTCTATTCCATATTCCATTCTGTTCCATTCCATTCCATTCCATTCCGTTCCATTCCCTATTCTATTCTATTCTATTCTTTGCTATTCTATTCTATTCCATATTCCATATTCCATATTCCATTCCATTCCATTCCATTCCCTATTCTATTCTATTCTATTCTATTCTATTCTATTCTATTCTATTCTATTCTATTCTATTCCATATTCCATTCTGTTCCATTCCATTCCATTCCATTCCCTATTCTATTCTAGTCTATTCTATTCTATTCTAGTCTATTCCATATTCCATTCTGTTCCATTCCATTCCATTCCATTCCCTATTCTATTCTATTCTATTCTATTCTATTCTATTCTATTCTATTCTATTCTATTCTATTCCATATTCCATTCTGTTCCATTCCATTCCATTCCATTCCCTATTCTATTCTATTCTATTCTATTCTATTCCATATTCCATTCTGTTCCATTCCATTCCATTCCCTATTCTATTCTATTCTATTCTATTCTATTCTATTCTATTCCATATTCCATTCTGTTCCATTCCATTCCCTATTCTATTCTATTCTATTCTATTCTATTCTATTCTATTCTATTCTATTCTATTCTATTCCATATTCCATTCTGTTCCATTCCATTCCATTCCCTATTCTATTCTATTCTATTCTATTCTATTCTATTCTATTCTATTCTATTCTATTCTATTCCATATTCCATTCTGTTCCATTCCATTCCATTCCCTATTCTATTCTATTCTATTCTATTCTAGTCTAGTCTAGTCTATTCTATTCTATTCTATTCTATTCTATTCTATTCTATTCCATATTCCATTCTGTTCCATTCCATTCCATTCCCTATTCTAGTCTAGTCTAGTCTAGTCTAGTCTAGTCTAGTCTAGTCTAGTCTAGTCTAGTCTAGTCCAGGATTCAGGCTGTAGCAGAATTTTCTTTTTCTTTTCTTGATGAAACTCACAACTTTGCAGCTCAGTTTTTTTCACTTGTCCTTGGTCCATGCATCATAGGAACTGCAAGGAAGCCTCCTTTGACTTGAGTCAGCTGATTCTCCCACCATGTTTGCCAGCAGCTGCCATGTGGGACCTTAACAGCAGCCCTTAAGCATCGTTCTCTTCTTGTGCCAGTCAAAAGAACGAGTCATTCTTTCCCCCCAACCCTTGACATCTGGCCAGGCTTGTACAGTAAGGAAAGCCATCCCTCCTTATGATTCTTATCTTGCTGTTCATCGTCTCCTGCCATCTCTGCTTTCATGCAGGCATGTATCTCTACTTGGTGAACTCAGTTCAGAAACTTGGATTTCAAGAATGAAACAAACGACAAAATGATTGAGGATCTACTTGTCTGTCTGTCTGTTTGATCGTCCATGTATCCATCCATCCAGTCATCCATCTCTATATTTATTTATCAAAAATCCATTCATCCATCTCTCTCTTTTTTTTCTTTCTCTCTCTTTCTCTCATCTCTTCTCTGTCACCTGTCATCCATCCATCTATCTATCTATCTATCTATCTATCTATCTATCTATCTATCTATCTATCTATCTATCTATCTATCTATCTATCTATCTATCATATCCAACTCTATATCCATTCATCCATCCATCTCTATATATCAACCTAGTTATCTATTTATCAATTTCATTCATTTATTCCTCCATCTCTATCATCTCTCTCTCCTATTCTACTCTATCTATCTATCTGTCTGTCTGTCTGTCTGTCTGTCTGCCTATCATCTATCTATCATCTATCTATCTATCATCCATCCATCTCTGTAGCCATCCATCTCTATATATCAATCTAGTTATACATTTATCAATATGTCATCCATTTATCCCTGCATCTATCATCTATCATCATCTACCATCTATCATCTACCATCTATGCTATGCTATCCTATCCTATCCTATCCTGTCCTACCCTATCCTACCCTGTCCTGTCCTGTCCTGTCCTGTCCTGTCCTGTCCTATCCATCCATTCATCTGAAGCCCTACAAGTTAGGAAGAGATCACCCAATTAAATATTTTCTATCTTGTTGAATCTTGGAAAAGTAATCTTTAATTGTTTAATGTCTCTGATCAATTTCAAATCTTCACTCGTGCAGCTTGATAAAGCTCTGTTTCCTCACCAACACGTTCTAATACTTCAAATCCCTGTATAATTACAGATGATCAATTCAGAGGTCAGTTTAAAAAAATAGCCAACTATCTCATTCATCGTCCTCCTTCGGCTGAATCTGATGTTACCTAAAAACAAGCAAACAAATGGATTGCCAAATTCTCCGGGAGTCTGCTGTTGATGAAAACTCAGATGACATTTTCCGTGCTGACAAAGAACTTTTTCTATTTTGACTTGTTTCCATTATAGCGTCAGGAAAGACAAAACTTCATCCTTGCCATTCTGTAAGATCAATCAGAAAAAGGAGAGAAAATAACTTACTGTGTTTTTCAGTCCACTCTCCAGAGGCAGGTTCAATCAAACGAGCATTTTCTTCGTTTCCCCAATAACACAATGAAGATATGGATCACATCTTAGTAAACTTAATTTTCATGTTTTCATTTTCTTCTGGCCAACAATGGCTACAAATACATAATAGTCATCTATCCATAATTACTTCACAATGTAATTGTAATCCATATTAGTCATCTATCCAGAACATACAGATGGGTGAAAAGTCTAGTAGTTATTTCAGCTCTTAGAACGTAGGTAGAGGACATTATATATATATATATACTATTATTTTTAACGTCTTTTTCCTGTAGTACTTGTGTTTTGGTCTGTGACCGTAAATAAAAGTATATATATATATATATATGTGTATATATATATATATATATATATATATATATATATATATATATATATATATATATATATATATATATATATATATATATATATATATATATATATATATATATATATATATACTTTTATTTACGGTCACAGACCAAAACACAAGTACTACAGGAAAAAGACGTTAAAAATAATAGTAATAATAATTATTATCATAGTATCATAGCAATGGATCGCCAATAGCTTAACTAAGGAAGGTTACAGCGTTCTCCTCTAATGGTTATAGCTCTTAAGAAGAATTTTGAGACCTGAAAAGTGATATATGGAGAGCCATCTCCTAGGCAGTGGGCCATCAAGTTACAACCATTGAGTCTAGAAGGGATGGTTTCAAGGAGAGACAGTAACTTAGATCTGTCTGCGTTATACATGGGGCAAGATAAAAGGACATGCTCCGCAGTTTCAACCTCGGCTCTGTCGCAAGGGCATAGTCGCTCGTTAATCGGGAGCCTCTTGAAGCGACCATCCAAAAGTGCTGAGGGCAGGACATTAAAGCGAGCTAGGGAGAAAGCTCTTCTATACTTGGGAATGGCTAAAGTATAGGTAGAGGACATAAAGATGGATGGAAAGCTAAAATGTGACCCATCAACTTTTCCAAGGACTTTAGAGAACTACTTGGAGATAAGGTGCCATCACCAAAAGGAAAGAGGTTGAAATTGTTCAGGTTTGGGGATCTTAAGGGTGGGAAGTAGGAGAAGAAGGCCTATGGCAATCAAATGAATTTCATGTCTGTTCTTAAAGTCACTCTCATGGGCCAAATGTGACATTTCAGGTGACATCTAGCCATCAGAGGATTGTAAACTATGACCAGGACAGATGTATTTCATCTCTTAGAGAGCTGTTGCTCTCTCTCTCCCTCTCTCCCTATCATCTATCCATCCATCCATCCATCCATCCATCCATCCATCCATGTCTGTCTGTCTGTCTGTCTGTTTGTCTGTCTCTCCCCCCTCTCTCTACCTACCTTTCTATATATCTATCATCATCCATATCCATCCATCCACCCATCCATCCATCCATCCATCTATCCATCTATCTATCCATGTCTGTCTGTCTGTCTCTCTCTCTCTCTCTCCCCCCCCCTCTACCTACCAATTTATCTATCATCATATCTACCTACCTACCTACCTACCTACCTACCTACCTACCTACCTACCTACCTATCTATCTATCTATCTATCTATCTATCTATCTATCTATCTATCTATCTATCCTATCCATTCACCCACCCATCCATCCATGTCTGTCTCCCTCTCTCCCTCCCTCCCTCCCTCCCTCCCTCCCTATTTATCTATCATCATCCATATCCATCCATCCATCCATCTATTATCATCCATATCTACCCATACATTCATCTGAAGATGATAAATTCTTCTCTTTCCATGAGGTGGAGACATAGAAAACTGTTGTTGGCAATTTATTTTCTTTGGGGTTGTGTTCTTCCCCCTTTTTTCATTGATGCACCCACATTTATGCACCCACATTACAGAACCATGTTCTTAGCAGAGGTATGGTGGAACTAACTGAAGGTCCAGTTTTGGCATAGGTTGGGGGAGGAGGGCAAAACAAAACATAGAATAATATGGCTGGAAGGGACCTTGGTGGTCTTCTAGTCCAACTTCCTGAACTCATACCATTCAAATGGTTGACCAGTCTCTTCTTAAAAACGTCCAGTGTTGGAGCACCCACATCTTCTGGAGACAAGCCATTCTAAAGACACATCTTCAAGTTCCTGTAGATAGGAACACCACACAGCTTTTGAGTTTGATTCTAAAGTTTGGCCAACTCTACCCTACAGTGGTCTGTTCTGAAATTTTAAGGTTTACAGGAAGGACTTTCTTGCATTACTCTCAGGTTGTGCAATACAGTCCATCAAGATTTGTCTCTTCCTCTCTCGGGTTTCAGGAAGGAAGTGATGAGATGCCATTATACCAGGGTTTTGATCTTAATCTTTTATTCTTCTTGAAACTGGTAACACCATCAATGGTAGTAAGGAGTGGGGTTTACTTTAAAGCTTATTGTTAGGAGTAGACTTCTAGTGTTGGGTAGGCAATATATAATACATGATGACAAATGGTCATTGTGGCTTTAAGATGTTTGAATGCAATTAGAGACTGTAATTATCTCGGCAATAAGAGGAAGTCAGGAGAGTGCATTCTCTCTCTCTGCTGATTGCTCTCTACGTCATTGCTCCCTGATTGTTTGACCGTGACTGACTCTTTGAAGAAGGAAGAAGGAAGAATCATGAATTGCGACTGTAAGCAATTGTTTATTTGTTAAGGACTTTGTTTGACTCACTATCTACTATCACTGCTTGTGAAGAAGTAGCTTAGTTTTACAACACCAGTAAAGCTACTTGTTTTTTACTAGCTGTGTCTGAGACTATATTCGTGTGCATACTAGCAACGGGGTTTCTCTAGCTGCACATTCCACTACACAACTTTCTGTCTCCCAACCGAGATATCCCCAACACTTATACTCGATATAGCCCTACTCCTTCCTAACACTGATGATGTTACCTTGCTTGGATAATGAAATGTCTTCCAGAAAACAACCAAGCTCAGAGAGCACCAAGGAGCCCTCATTTCAACCCCGAGCTACAAATATTCCTGTTTATTGATTTACTTCTTGTTATCAGCAGATAGTTTTAACTTGGTGTATTTTGTTCATAAACCATAAGCAGCATACCAACACACCACTGGTGGGATTCAGCCAGTTCGCACCTATTCGGGAGAACCAGTTGTTAACTTTCTAAGAAGTTCAGAAAACCGGTTGTTGGAAGAAATCTCATTTTATTTTTTTCCCACTTTCCAGGGCTAATCCTGTGAGGAAGGCAGGAAGGAAACATTCTGGTGTTTCTAGCCTAATATTTATTGCCATGCTTACAGGAACTGCCCCTCCAGTTAACCCTTAGTACATTGTCACAGCTAAGACGAAGCAACTATTGGCGTGAGTGACGTTGAGTTGGCCATGCCCACCCAGTCACATGACCACCGAGTCCTGCCTAGCCAGCTGGTCATTAGGGCAGAGAACCAGTTGCTAAACTATTTGAATCCAACCACTGCAACACACCCCCAATACTCCCTTGTTCCTCCTCCCAATATCTATTATTTTCTGCTATGTTGCTTCCAATTTTCTCACATCTCCACTCCTTAAATCCATTTTTTTTCAAGTCCTTTTTGAACTGTCTTACCTTTCTATTGTATCCAGATTAGTTGACCTTACTGCGTTGCCTCTAATGGGTACCAACTCTGCACTGGATAAACTTGAATTGAACTGAAAATCCAAGACCTACTTAAAAGAGAGATTTCACAACCAAGATTTTGTGAACCTGCTGCCAATTACGAGTCCTCTCTACAAAGTCACTTACGTACAGGTCTCCTTCTTCTTCTTCAAAGAGCACAAAATACATTTCAAATCTGCAAATTGCAAGTGGGGGGAGAGAGAGAAAGAGAGAGAGGGGGGGACATGTTTTTTGGATTTCTTCATTGAAGAAAAGCTGCAGTAAAGGATAATCAGAATTACTAGGAGATTCTTCAAGGCAAGCTTGCAGCAGGTGGCATTTCTTAACATGGATGGATGGATGGATGGATGGATGGATGGATGGATGGATGGATGGATGGACGGACGGACCGACAGAGACAGACAGACTCCAATCGTCTTCCCGAAGGAAGGAGTCCTTCTGCCATCATAGACAGATGGATGGATGGACGGACGGATGGGTGGATGGGTGGATGGACAGATGGACTGATGGATGGATAGACAGATGTACAATGGACAGACAGACAGAAAGATAATAAAATCACAGGGTTGGAAGGGACCTTGGAGGTTTTCTAATCCAATCTCTGACCCAAAGCTTAGTCTTAGATAGTCTTGCTACTATCGTGGATAGACAGATCATAGAATCACAGGGTTGGGATAGATAGATAGATAGATAGATAGATAGATAGATAGATAGATAGATAGATAGATAGATAGATAGATAGATAGATAGATAGATAGATAGATAGATAAGCAGGCAGGCAGGCAGGCAGATCATAAAATCATAGGGCTGGAAGGGACTTTGGAGGATTTTAATCTAATCTCCTACCCAATGTAGGAATCCTTCCACCATCATGAGTGGATGGATCGAAGATATTTTTTCTTCCATTCAGTCATGTCCGATTCTCAGAGGTTACCTGGACAAGTCCTGCAGTTTGCTTGTCATGGGGTTTTCAAAAATGATTTGCCATTGCTTCCTTCTTAGGGCTGATAGAAAGTGACTGGGCCAAGAACAACAGCTGGCTTTCATTAATAGGACTAGAACTCAGTATCTCCTAGTGACTGGCCCAACCAACTTTCATGCCTAAGAACTCAAGATAAAAGCAAGAAATATATTAATAAATATACCATTCTGAATCCTGCAACTACAATGGAAGCCTGGTGGCTTGTTAGTAAAGTAAATTATCATTCATTACTTAACAAAACTAGAAATATTCTGAAACAAAAATACACACTAACTAACTAACTAACTAACTAACTAACTAACTAACCCAACTTTGCCATTGAGGTTCGCTGTTCATTTACTTGTTGGATGTTATTATAGTTGATATTGTCCCACAACAACCCAGAGAGCACATAGGAAGGTGTGTGTGTGTGTGTGTGTGTGTGTGTGTGTGTGTGTGTGTTACGTTTTTGAGCTGATCAATAAATAAGTCAGGGAGACTAGTATAGATCTATTTCGAGCTTTTTAGCTCTCATCAGCTAGCCATACCCTTACTGGGATTTGAACCAGGGCTGTATTGCATGCCAGGCAGGAGCCTTAGCCATTAGGCCACCAGGTTCTCTTCCTGCTCAGCTGAGACAGGAGGATAAGTATCTATAATTGTTCCACAACACCCTGTTAGGGCCCCAATTAAGGGAGGAGACATACTGTTTCCTTTTCTGCCTTTCGGCTCATCACCAGAGACCATCTAGACAGAAAGCCATGAGTTCCGTTGTATAATTTTTTAAATATATGTGTTACGTTTTTGAGCTGATCAATAAATGGCATGCAATACAGCCCCGGTTCGAATACCAGAGTCTTAAAAACCTCCCGTCATGAAGCCCTCACAACTTCTGGAGGCAACTTCCGTTCCACTGACTACTTGTTCTAACAGTCAGGAAATTTCTCCCTAGTTCTAAATTGCTTCTCTCCTTGATTCGTTTCCACCCATGGCTTCTTGTCCTGCCCTCAGGTGCCTTGGAGAATAGCTTGACTCCCTCTCCTTTGTGGCAGCCCCTGAGAGATTGGCTTCTATCAAAGCTTCTTTTAACATCCAAAGGGGGGGGGGGTAACAACGAAGATGAAAATGCCTATCAAACTTTATTTATTCCTTTTAATCAGCTCGCTATTCCCCCCCAACACACACACCCAACTGTTCGCAGCCACGAGGAATGATGGGCCTGTAAGCTTTCTGTCACTGACTCATGTCAGACAGAACCATATTCCTGAAATGTTTCTCCACACATCTGAGGTGCAGAGTTGATCAGTATCTAAAGACGGTCTGACAAATGGGAAAGGGACTTCTGAAGGCCGCCTCGGATGCTTTTGTCCCCAGTCAAGTCCTTTTCATTGCTAATCAGGACGTCTCTGTTCTCTCTCAACTTCCACTGTTGTCCTGTTTTATTTTTTTATCAAAGGCAAGTCTTGGGTTTGACTGCTGGGAATTTACCTTCAATTAAAGCTTCCTTTGAAACGCCTTGGATTTAAACCTCGTAATGAGACCGTCGACGGGGGCAGAGAAGAGGACGAGATGAAAGCTGGCGCCTTGATCTGAGGTGTGGGGGAGAGAGAGATTTCAAAGCCAACGGGACTCCGGCTTTGAAGTGGCTTTAATGCGGCCCATTAGCTCACACAATAACAATCCGCCCCGTTCCCTGTCCTTGCTTCTCAGTGGATGGACAACGTGGATGACAAATTGCTTGCCCACTCGCGTACAATCCCTTTTTATCCATTGTGAGTTGGGCAACAGACAGCAAGATTCACAACTGGGTCATTGTGCAGTTCCAAGCAAAGAGTGTGGCGTTACCCAGGACCAGAATTCTAACTTAATGTGGTTCTCTAAATCTCCTCTTTCATAGATGCCTTCAAGATCACGGGTGAAATCCAACAGGTTCTGACAGGTTCTGGAGACCAGTAGTGGAAATTTTCAGTAGTTCGGAGAACCAGAAAATGCCACCTCTGGCTGGCCCCAGAGTGGGGAGGGAATGGGGATTTTGCAGTATCCTTCCCCTGGAGTGAGGAGGGAATGGGGATTTTGCAGTATCCTTCCCCTGGAGTGATGATGGAATGGAGATTTTGCAGTATCCTTCCCCTGGAGTGGGATGGGAATGGAGATGTTGCAGTAACCTTCCCCTGGAGTGATGATGGAATGGAGATTTTGCAGTATCCTTCCCCTGGAGTGGGGAGGGAATGGGGATTTTGCAGTATCCTTCCACTGGAGTGATGATGGAATGGAGATTTTGCAGTATCCTTCCCCTGGAGTGGGGAGGGAATGGAGATTTTACAATATCCTACCCCTGGAGTGGGATGGGAATGGGGATTTTGCAGTATCCTTCCCCTGGAGTGGGAGAGAATGGGGATTTTGCAGTATCCTTCCCCTGGAGTGGGGAGGGAATGGAGATTTTGCAGTATCCTTCCCCTGGAGTGGGGAGGGAATGGGGATTTTGCAGTATCCTTCCCCTGGAGTGGGGAGGGAATGGGGATTTTACAGTATCCTTCCCCTGGAGTGGGGAGAGAATGGGGATTTTGCAGTATCCTTCCCCTGCCATGCCCACCAAGCCATGGCCACAGAACTGGTAGTAAAAAAAATTGAATTGAACCATTGCTTCAAATGTCTACTAGGTAGCCACGCATCAAGGATTTAAAAAGATGTTGAAACTCTGGACAGAGTGCAGAGAAGAACAACAAAAGTAAATAAATGGAATGAAGGCTAAATATATATGCAAGAATTGGGTGTGTCTAGTTTAATGAAAAGAAGGACTAGGAGAGACATGATAGCAGTCTTCCAATATCTGAGCAGCTGCCACAAAGAAGAGGGAGTCAAGCTACTCTCCAAAGCACGTGAAGTCACGACAAGAAGCAATGGGTGGAAACTAACCAAGGACTGAATCAACCAAGAAATAAGGAGAATTCTCCTGCCAATTAGAACAGTCAGTCAATGGAACGACTGACATTGTAGTTGCTCCAACACTGGAGGTCTTCAAGAAGATATTGGGCAACCTTTTGTCTGGAATGGTATAGGGCAGTGTTGGTGAACCTTTTCGGCACTGGGTGCCAAAACGGGAGTGTTCTTGTGCATGGTGGAGCACTGGAAACTGGAAGAGCAGCTCCCTGGCACGCATGTGCGGGAGCGCCGATAATCGGAACAGCAGTTCCTGAGCTTTTGATTTCCCACATCAATGCACATGCATGCCGGTCACCTGGTCTTCTGGTTTCTGGCATGCATGCTCGTTCAAACATCAGTTAGCTGGTGCACCTGCGAGCACCAGAATCCGAAAGCTCAGCTTTCCAGTGCATGCATGCGCACCAGAGAGCTGTTCTTCCAGTTTCCCATGATCCTTAATGCGTGCCAGAGCCCAGAAGGGCAACAGGTGATGGCTGGTGTGTCCAGAGAGATGGCTCTGAGTGCCACTTCTGTCATGGGTGCCATAGGTTTAAGGCAGGGGTGGTCAACCTTTTTATACCTACCGCCCACTTTTGTATCTCTGTGAGTAGTAAAATATTCTAACCGCCCACCGGTTCCATAGGAATGGTGATTTATAAAGTTAGGGAAGTCAATTAAATTTAAAAAAAGGAAAGTGCTTTAGTATTGGACAAAACCCCTCCCGCCCATCTTGAAAACTGGTACGGCCACTAGTGGGTGGTAATGACCAGGTTGGCTACCACTGGTCTATCATCTATCTACCAATATCATCTATCTATCTATCTATCTATCTATCTATCTATCTATCTATCTATCTATCTATCTATCTATCTATCTATCTATCTATCTATCTATCAGATTATCTATCTATCAGATTATCTATCTATCTATCTATCTATCTATCTATCTATCTATCTATCTATCTATCTATCAGATTATCTATCTATCTATCTATCTATCTATCTATCTATCTATCTATCTATCTATCTATCTATCTATCTATCTATCTCTATCTATCAGATTATCTATCTATCTATCTATCTATCTATCTATCTATCTATCTATCTATCTATCTATCTATCTATCTATCTATCTATCTATCTATCTATCTATCTATCTATCTATCTATCTATCTATCTATCTATCAGATTATCTATCTATCAGATTATCTATCTATCTATCTATCTATCTATCTATCTATCTATCTATCTATCTATCTATCTATCTATCTATCTATCTATCAGATTATCTATCTATCTATCTATCTATCTATCTATCTATCTATCTATCTATCTCTATCTATCTATCTATCTATCTATCTATCAGATTATCTATCTATCTATCTATCTATCTATCTATCTATCTATCTATCTATCTATCTATCTATCTATCATCTATCCATCCATCCATCCATCCATCCATCCATCCATCCATCCATCCATCCATCCATCCATCTATTTCATCTATTTTCTATCATCTATCTATCTATCACAGGGGTAGTCAACCTTTTTATACCTACCGACCACTTTCATATATCTGTTAGTAGTAAACTTTTCTAACCGCCCACCGGTTACACAGGATAGGTGATTTATAAAGTAGGGAAGTCAATTAAATTTAAAAAAGGAAAGTGCTTCCGAATCGGACAAAACCCCTCCCGCCCACCATGAAAGCTGGAACGCCCACTAGGGGGCGGTAGGGACCAGGTTGGCTACCACTGGTCTAAGGTTTCCTATCTGAGAAGAGGATTAGACTACAAGACCTCTAAGTTCCTTCCATCTCTGTTATTCCAGATGCTTCCATTGGGATTCCTGGAGTGAGTGGCAGGGCTTAGATATAGTTTTAAGAAACCTGTGACTACAATTCCAAGCCTCACATTTGAATCGATATTTATGTCGATATTCAGATAAGGCCTCTATGGAGCTGAATTGCTTTTTGAATGATCAATTTAACCATCTGTACTTTTTCTCTTGTTTTCGAGAAATACTTTACCTATTAATCTTTACAGATCACCGTTTATATTCACCGAAGAAAATAACACCTCTAATATTGTTTTGACTTGAAAACTGCTTCTGGATTTTGTACCGGAGATGGATTGGGGGAATGAAACTTTGATTTTGGTTTTGCTGGTTCGATAACTTTGTTCTTATAGAAATGGCTGGTATCTAGTACTACGTGAAAGTAAAATTTCGAGGTTGCATGTTATTACCTTTTTCTACTGTGCTAAAAAGAGACAGAAGTTAATGCTTTTGCTTTTTCCTCCTTTCCTTTCCATTCCATTCTTTTTTCTTTTTTCCGTTTTCCTCTCCCAATTTCTCAATATTTTAATTTTACATTCTGATAAACTAATTACAAATGAATTATCAGATGAATTGTTTGGATGAGACTACGAGGTAGAATCAAATAGCCTGGAAAACAGAATTTATAGCTATTTTCAATTCTTTGTTTCTTCTTCTTCTTCTTCTTCTTCTTCTTCTTCTTCTTCTTCTTCTTCTTCTTCTTCTTCTTCTTCTTCTTCTTCTTCCTCTTCTTCTTCTTCTTCTTCTTCTTCTTCTTCCTCCTCCTCCTCCTCTTCCTCCTCTTCCTCCTCCTCCTCCTCCTCTTCTTTCTCCTCCTCCTCTTCTTCCTCCTCCCCTTCCCCTTCCCCTCCCCCTCTTCCTCTTATAATTCTAATTCTCCCCCCTCCTCCTCCTCCTCCTCTTCTTCTTCTTCTTCCTTCTTTTTCCTCCTTCTCCCCCTCCTCCTCCTTCTCCTCTTCCTCCTCCTTCTCCTCTTCCTCCTCTTCGTCTTCCTTCTTTTTCCTCCTCCTCCTCCTCCTCCTCCTCCTCCTCCTCCTCCTCCTCCTCCTCCTCCTCTTCTTCTTCTTCTTCTTCTTCTTCTTCTTCTTCTTCTTCTTCTTCTTCTTCTTCTTCCTTTTTCTTCTTCCTCCTCCTCCTCCGCCCCCCCTCGCCCTCCTCCTCCTCCTCCTTCTCTCTTGCTCTTCTGGCTACCGCAACCATTGTTCATTGATACATTGAAATCTTCTCTCCATCTTCTGCCGCGTGTTCTGAAATCGATGGTTTCTATGAGACATAAAGACAGAACTTTTTCCTGCTTAAGAACAAAACTGCTGATGTGGGCTACTGAAAGAAACTCAGGTTATAACGACTTCAACCTGTCTTCCTTCCTGGCTCCTATCCCCCAGTTTGCAGGAGCAATAAATAAAAGACAGTCTCAATCGTAAGCTTAGCAATTAAAGGATACAGTTTAGGATACAGGAAGAGAAGCAATATAACGGAAAGGGGAGAAAAATCCCTGTACATTAAAAATATCCATGCCTGGCTGCATGTAAATTTAAATGAATAAACCTGGCACTGCAACAGAGAGCATCTAAGGTAAAATTAAACGGAGGCACAAATAAAATCAATGCTGTGATTGGTGTTTACTGTCATCTCTCCAACCAAAGGGAAGATCAAAAACAAATTGCAGTTCTTTCAAACAGCCTGTTGGTCCATCTGTGAATTCTCTTGGAGACAACATGCTCCTTTAGAAGCTGGATGGCGAGTAGAGGAGAATATTTCAATCAATCAGACTAGAGCTGGAAGGGACCTCATAGGTCTTCTAGTCCAAGTCCCTACTCAAGTATTATACCATTTCAGACAGGTGGTTGAAAACCTCCAGTAATTGAAGCCCCTACTACTTCTGAAGGCAAGCTGTTCCACTGGTTAATTGTTCTCACTTTGTAGCTCAGGTTTGAACGTTGAAGTCCTTGTTGCTTTCTGGGCTTGGTGGTTTTTCTTGCAGATGTTTCATTTGTTGATTAGGTCACATCATCGGTGTTAGAAGGGAATGGGGGTCTGTGGGGAGGAGGTGGGGGAGCCCTTTGTACTCTCAGAGTTGGGTTGTTTTCTTGCAGATGTTTCATTACCCAACAAGGCAACATTATCAGCCCCATCCCATCCCATCCCATTCTATTCTATTCCTTATTCTATTCTATTCCTTCCCCTCCCCTCCCCTCCCCTCCCCTCCCATCCCATCCTATTCTATTCTATTCTATTCCTTATTCTATTCTATTCCTTTCCCTTCCTTTTCCTTCCCTTTCCTTCCCTTTCCTTCCCATCCCATCCCATCCCATCCCATCCCATCCTATTCTATTCCCTTCCCATCCCTTCCCATCCCATCCCATCCCATCCTATTCTATTCTATTCTATTCTATTCCTTATTCTATTCTATTCTATTCTATTCTATTCCTTTCCCTTCCCTTCCCATCCCATCCCATCCCATCCTATTCTATTCTATTCTATTCCTTCTTCTATTCTATTCTATTCTATTCTATTCTATTCTATTCTATTCTATTCTATTCCTTTCCCTTCCCTTACCATCCCATCCCATCCCATCCCATCCCATCCTATTCTATTCTATTCTATTCTATTCTATTCCTTATTCTATTCTATTCCTTTCCCTTCCCTTCTCTACTATTCTTTATTCCCTTCCTTTCCCTCCTCTCCCCTCCCCTCCCCTTTCCATTCCATTCCATTCCATTCCATTCCATTCCATTCCATTCCATTCTATTCTATTCTATTCTATTCCTTTCCATTCCATTCCATTCCATTCCATTCCATTCTACTCTATTCCTTATTCTATTCCTTATTCCTTTCCGTTCCTTTCCTTTCCTTTCCATTCCATTCCCTTCTATTCCATTCCATTCCCTTCTATTCCATTCCATTCCATTCCATTCCATTCTATTTTCTATTCTCTGTTTCAAAAACATCTCTTTTGAAACTGATGGAATGATGGGAGGATTTGGTGAGTGAACCTCAGTGCTGGCTTTGCTACACTTGACCTTCAGCAAACTATACCTTCCCCAACAAATGGTCAAGGATCATTCTTACTTAAAAGTGCAAGTGGAGACAGAGTTGGCAAGGAAGCAAGTAGCAGAAATGTGGGTGGAAGCGACCAGGTAACATTAACATTTCTGAATTGAAGAGGAATTAACGTTGAGCAATGCAGTCAAACGCCTACTGCATGTGTTGGATGGAATTTTGAGGAAGGGCTTAGTGGTTTTCAGAAACTCGAAATAATTATCTGCAGCTTATCATGACAAGAAAGGCTAATCAATAAAAGAGCTCCAAATCACTGTGAAGAAGCTCTTACTGAAAGCACAATTATGAACAAGCCCAATGAATGAAGGATAACAGAAGAAGCCACTGTAACTCTAGAAGAAGATGGAATAATGGACTGCAGGGGGTTCTCCTGGGTCCATTCGGAGAAGAGCGGGGTATAAATTCAATAAATATAAATATAAATATAATATTCCAGAGATATTGCGGGTATCTCTGGAGTCTCCAGGAATTTCCCCTCTCACTCGCCGCCTCTACGGGACGGCTGAGTCTATTTTTAGACCGATCCAAGGCTCAAGGATCAGGGATATTGCGGAGCTCCGGTAAATCCCCGTGTCGCGGCGATGCCACGCCATTTGCATCCTTTAAGAGGGTCATTGAGGCCACTTAGAGGTGTATCTGTGTCTTCGGGGTCACCTGAGTGGTTGCAAATGGTTCCTGTAGTATGCAATTTTTTTTCCCTCTGGAAATCCATTTCTACTCCCAGACCAATACAATACAATACAATACAATACAATACAATACAATACAATACAATACAATACAATACAATACAATACAATACAATACAATACAATACAATACAATACAATACAATACAATACAATAGCAGAGTTGGAAGGGACCTTGTAGGTCTTCTAGTCCAACCCCCTGCGTGGGCAGGAACCTTATACCATTTCAGACAAATGTCTATCTAACATCTTTTTGAAGACTTCCAGGGTTGGGGCATTCACAACTTCTGGAGGCAAGCTGTTCCAGAGGTTACTTGTTCTAACTGTCAGGAAATTTCTCCTTAGTTCTAAGTTGCTTCTCTCCTTGATTACTTTCCACCCATTGCTTCTTGTCCTGCCCCCAGGTGCCTTGGAGAATAGTTTGACCATTCCAAGTGTCTTCATCCCAAACTATGTAGCTAAACATCTGTAGAGATTCTCCATCATCCAGGTCAAGGTTGTCCCAAAGGGGCTTTTTTTTACAGGAGGCCACTGGAATTCCTTGTTGTTGTTGTTTTTCTTTTAAAGATGTTTTGCTTCTCATCCAAGAAGCTTCTTCAGCTCTGACTGGCTGGTGAGGAATGGAGGGATTTATCCTCCTTGCAGACAGCTGGTCCTTTGCATCCTTTCAGAGGGTCCTTGAGGCCACTTGGAGGTTTATCTGTGTCCTCAGGGTCACCTGAGTGGTGCAAATGGTTCCTGTAGTCTGTAATTTTTCCTCTGGAAATCTGTTCCTAGTCCCACACCATTCAAAAGGGTCCTCATCCCAAATTGTATAGCTAAAAGTCTGTAGAGATTCTCAGTCATCCAAGGTCGTGGTTGTCCCAAAGGGGCTTTTTCAGGAGGCAACTGGAATTCCTTGGGTTTTTTTTTCCTTTTGAAGATGTCTTGCTTCTCATCCAAGAAGCTTCTTCAGCTGTGACAAGATAGTGGGGAATGGAAAGGATTGATGTTCCTTGCAGACAGCTGGTCTTTTGTATCCTTTGAGAAGGTCCTTGAAGTGCTTGGAGGATCATCTGTGTCCTCAGGGCCACAGGGTCAAATTGTATAGCTAAAAAGGATGAAATCGGGGATAAATAAATTTGGGATGAACATCCCTTGAATGGTGCAGGAGTAGGAATGGATTTTCAGAGGATAATGTGCAGACTTTAGGAACCAGGAGCACCACCTCTAAGTTCATGATGGCGAACCTATGGCACGCATGCCATTGCCAGCTGCTCTTCTGGTTTCCAGCAGGCACATGCATGCCAGTCAGCTGGTCGTTGTTGGTGCTGGAGTGCCGGAGAGGGATCTTGGAGTCCTAGTGGACAACCCTTTAAATAGGAGCCAGCTGTGGGCAGCAGCTGCCAAAAAAGCCAACACAGTTCTAGGCTGCATCAACAGAGGGATAGAATCTAGATCACGTGAAGGGTTAATACCACTTTATAAGGCCTTGGTAAGGCCACACTTGGAATACGGCATCCAGTTTTGGTCGCCACGATGTAGAAAAGATGTGAAGACTCTAGAAAGAGTGCAGAGAAGAGCAACCAAGAGGATTAGGGGACTGGAGGGTAAAACATATGAGGAACGGTTGCAGGAACTGAGTATGTCTAGTTTAATGAAAAGAAGGACTAGGGGAGACATGATAGCAGTCTTCCAATATCTCAGGGGTTGCCCCAAAGAAGAGGGAGTCAAGCTATTCTCCAAAGCACCTGAGGGCAGAACAAGAAGTAATGGGTAGAAACTAACCAAGGAGAGAAGCAACCTAGAACTGAGAAGAAATTTCCTGACAGTTAGAACAATTAGTCAGTGGAACAACTTGCCTCCAGAAGTTGTGAATGCCCCAACACTGCAAGTCTTTAAGAAGATGTTGGATAGCCATTTATCTGAAATGGTATAGGGCTTCCTGCCTGGGCAGGGAGTTGGACTAGATGACCTCCAAGGTCCCTTCCAACTATTGCATTGTATTGTATAGCCGGAAAACGACCCAAAAAGTAGCCAGAAAATAGCCAGAAAAGCAGCCATAAATATGGTCATTTTCTGGCCATTTTGCACCCAAAAAAGGGCCTGAAAAGAGACCAAATTACAGGCATGTGTGTGCCAGCCAGGTAGTCTTCAGGTTTTGAGCACTCCAGCACGCATGTGTAAGAATGGTTTGGGCCCTCGATGCCGAAAAGATTCTCCATCACAGCTCATAGCGCTTCAATAACCCACTAAAAGGAGACAAATGACCAGCTGTCTGCAAGGAATATAAATCCTTCCACCCCCAACTATCCTGTCAGAGCTGAAGAAGCTTCTTGGATGAGAAGTGAAAAGCCTTCAAAAGGAAAAAAACAACAAGAAAGTCCAGTGGCCTCCTGAAAAAAAGCACCTTTGGCACAACGGTGACCTGGATGACTGAGAATCTCTACAACTTTGCACTTCCACTTTGCTTATCTTTTTTTTTCTTTTAAATCTTTTTTTGTGTTTATTTGCTTTTGAAATATTTTTTTCTCTTTGATAGAAATGTAGTAAAGTATATTGATTTTTTTTTTAAAAAAGGTGTCTGTGAGGTGGCATGAGAATAAAGAGATTGACTTGCAGCCAATATATGCAATGTTACGTATTGTAGTTTCCAACCCCCGCCCCCCCAAATTTCCCATCAAAAATACTCAGGAGAAACAATTCTGCCCTCAATTCTATCCTCTGTCTAAGCCAGAGGTCTCAATTGTGGCCCGCAGGACGGTATTACTTTTTATTTTACTTTTATTACATTTCTATACCGCCCTCTCTCCCCAACGGGACACAGGGCGGTGCACAGGAATAATGAAAACAGAGATAATAAATACAGTCAAACATAGTTAAAAATAGATTAAATCAATTTTGAGACCCGTGCTAAAATTCATAATTAAAACCCTGACTAAAAATCAATAATAAAAACTATGACAGGCCGGCCACATGAAAAAAGTGTGTTTTTAATGCCGAAAGAGGCGTAGGTCCGTGATTGTACGAAGGTCGGGGGGCAGGTCATTCCAGAGGGCGGGGCCTGCCACAGAGAAGGCTCTTCCCTTGGGAGTCGCCAGCCAGCATTGACCGGCAGACGGCAACCTCAGGAGGCCCTCCCTGTGGGAGCGGACAGGTCGAAGGGAGGTATGTGGTAGGAGGCGGTCCCGCAAATAACCGGGACCTATACCATGGAGCGCTTTAAAGATGGTCACTAGTACCTTGAAGCGCACCCGGAAGGCCACAGGCAGCCAGTGCAGCTCGTGCAGGAGAGGTGTTACATGGGAGTATCTTGAGACTCCCAAAATCCCCCGCGCGGCTGCATTCTGAACTAACTGGAGCCTCCGGGTGCATCTCAAGGGCAGCCCCATGTAGAGAGCGTTACAATAGTCCAGGCGGGAGATGACGAGGGCTTGAGTGACCGTGCGTAGGGCGTCACGATCCAGAAAGGGGCACAACTGGCGTATCAGGTGAACCTGATAAAAAGCCCCCCTGGCTACGGCTGTCAAATGGTCATCCAAAGACAGCCGAGAATCCAGGAGAACGCCCAAGAATCCAGGAGAACGCCCAAGTCATTAGCTCTCCGCGGGAGCTAATGACTCGCCCCCGATAGCCAGAGATGGAACCAACTGGCTATGTCGTGACGCCGGAAACCACAGCCACTCGGTCTTGGACGGGTTGAGTCGGATCCTGTTCCTTCCCATCCAGACTTGCATGGCCTCCAAGCACCAGGACATCACTTCGACGGCATCTTGGGTATTTTTTGGCCCCCACCGTGATACGAAAGTATAATATTAGTATTAATATTAGTATTAATATTAATATAAGGAATCTCTCATGTGGCCCAGCCTCACCCAGACTCTGCCTCCAGTGGCCCCCAGGTAAATTGAGTTTGAGACCCCTGGTCTAAGCCCTTAGACTTATATACCACTTCACAGTGCTTCAAAGCTATCTCTAAATGATTTACAGACGCCCAACAATTTGGGTCCTCATTTTACTGACCTGGGAAGGATGGAAGGCTGAGTCAACTGTGAGCCGGTGAGAATCGAACTGTTGGCAGTCAGCAGAATTAACCTGCAATACTGCATTTTAACCACCGTGCCACGACAGCTCCATCATATATAATAATATATCTAATATGCTAACTATATTTAAGCCATGCATGGGATGTTGCTGCAAAACAAGAGGAATGCAGTTTAAAATTGCATTATAATTTCCAATTATATGGAGAACATATTCTTTGGTGGTAATTATTTTATCGTATTCCGCTATGGTCAGACTGTATCTTAAGTATTACAACTCCATTTCATTTCCAGGAGAAAATGGGTTTAGAACAGAACGCACATGATTGAATCTCAGCCCTAGGAAGCCCTAGAGGGAAACAAAAGATTAAATGTTTACCTTTCCTTTTAAAAGTAAACAAGCATGTTTTCTTTTATGAATAAAAGGAAATATATATATATATATATATAACCAGGAGAGACGGTACGGTTTGATTATTCAATACATCTGTTAGAAAATATTTTTCTCTCTTGTCCAAAATGCAGGACACTCAATAAAATATTAACATTTTAGGAAAACAGTTTGCATTTGAATTATAACAACAACAAGGCAAAAAAAAAAAAACCCTTCCTAATAATAACAGCGATTGGACAGTCAAACCTATCATTAGAGATAACAAATTGGGGTACTTGCGCTCTAAATAATCCACTAGAAATATCCGCATATGTTTTCTTTTGCAGCTTTGGATAATCTATAGGGCTGAGGATATGAATATTCCACAAATGACTTTTAAATACAGATGCTCACGATATATGTCAAGGGAAGGCAGATTGGAAGAAAATGGGTGCAGTTTTAAAACAGGAGGAGGAAACATTAATAATCTGCACTCTGCTGAGGGCCCTAACTTGGTAGCTGAAAATGCAAAGAATTTGTCAGCTCTAGAAGTAAAATGTAAAGAGCAAAAGTGAAAACTTGTGAAGGAAGTTAGCCCCCACTCATCTCCTAGAAAAATGAAATATTTTAGGAAATATTAAAAATATTAAAAAGAGCAGAATATTCCCCCCTAAAAGGAAGGCAGAACCTGAGCCCCACCCCCACCCCTTTGTCAATGGGACATTAAGGCCTGAGCCAGTCTATTTTACATAACAAAGATCTACTTCCTTCAGGCAGAGCCATAAGAGGAATCCCAAAGCACTTTCACCATATCATTTTTATTTTTTTATTTTATTAAATTTATACCCTGCCCTTCTCCTTGTTAGGACCCAGGGCGGCGCACAGGCATTATTAAAACCACAAAATACAATAAATATTAGTTAAAATATATTAAATTAGTTAACCCATGCTAAAACCCATGTTAAAAACCTTCCCAAATTATAATTTATTTTTAAAAAGTCAGAAACGGGGGGCTATCCTAGGCCGGCTTGCTGAAATAAATATGTCTTAAGATGTTGGCGGAAGAGGCGGAGGTCCGAGATAGTGCGAAGGTCGGGGGGTAGGTCGTTCCAGAGGGCCGGGCCCGCCACAGAGAAGGCCCTTCCCCTGGGTGTCGCCAACCGGCATTGCCCCGCCGACGGCACCCGGAGAAGGCCCTCTCTGTGGGAGCGGATCGGACGAAGGGATGTATGGGGCAGGAGGCGGTCTCATATATAGCTAGGCCCCGAGCCATGGAGCGATGTAAAGATGGTTGTCAACACCTTGAAGCGCACTCGAAAGGCCACAGGCAGCCAGTGCAGCTCGCGCAGGAGAGGTGTTACGTGGGTTTGCCTTGAGGCACCCATAATCACCCGCGCGGCCGCATTCTGTACTAACTGTAGCTTTCGAGTGCACCTCATCATCACCGAGCAAGGCTCAACCAAGCCTGAGACTCAGACCACCCTACAGAGATGCCCCTGCATGGCCCCATGGGAGTCTGACAACCAGTCAGAATACAAGCTGAAATTCAAAATCCCAGGGCACTTTCCCTTTTCCCCCATGTGGTTTGAGGTCCATCCTCAATAAACTTTCTTTCCAAGGAACTTCCATGAATCCAGTGTCTTTTTCCACACTTGGAATTGAACCCAGATGGACTTTTCTTCCAACATATGGAACTTCGTGGAACTAAAATGGTAAGAAACTTTAACCACAACAGGAAGAGCTAGCGTGGCCTGGGAAAGATAGACAGAGAAGTATTGGAAACTACTCAAATTTAGGATCAACCATCAAAAGGAAAGACATATGATATCAAAAACTAGATCGCAGACAAAACCTCAAATCTCAACCCTCTCATCTTAATCAGGAAAATATTTTCCCCCTACTATTACATTTATTTAGTGCTTAATAAACATTGTGGTGCCTGGGTTATTTTGCTTGTTCCAGTTGAATCCTGGAAACGAAGATGTGGCTGCTTTAATAAGACATCAACAGGCATTGATTACCGTATTTTTCAGAGTATAAGATGTATCAGAGTGTAAGAAGCACCCACATTTTGAAGAGGTAAATTTTTTAAAAAGGTTTTGCACTCTGCAGGCCTCCCAAACCTTCTGCGCACCTCATTTGTTTGCAAAAAATAATAATAATAATAGGGCATGCATAGACTTTGGGAGGCTTGTAGAGTGCTTCTGGGGGCTGGGAGGCAAAAACTAGCAAACAATGGCTTATCTGTTGCTCATTTTTGCCCTCCCCAGCCCCCAGGAGCACTCTGGTAGCCCCCTAAAGGCTATGCACAGCCATTTTTGCAAAGGGGGTGGGGTTTTGAGAGGCTAAAAATGCTGCATTCAGTGTATAAGACGCACCCAGATTTTCACCCTCTTTTTTGGGGGAAAGAGGTGCGTCTTATATTCCCAAAAATATGGTAGTTCCCATGGGCTCTGAATTATGTTTCTTTTTTTTAAACTAAAACTCAAAGCACAGCTCAACTCTTATTCCTGCCCCTCCCTTTCAACCTTCCCTAGCAAAGCTCAGGCCGAGATATTTTTGAAGAAGCATCCTATGTGAATTGCCGTATTTGCGGGCCTTCAAATGCTTTAAATTAGATTTTAAGGGGAGGGGAAAAAAACCCCCAAAACTAATGGCCCATTCGACGTTGACTTTTAAGGCATCGCTGCCATTCCTCAGCCCTAGGGAGGAGGTAAGATACAACCGAAAATATCGCAATTAAATTAAATCTTTTTTAATTAAGATGTTATCTTCCGTTCTTCCTGTTGGTGCCAACATAAAAAGGGAAGAGGCAAGGAGAAATGAAACGGGCAGCGAGTCTGGCCAATTTTGCATTAGCAGCAAGCCGTTTCTCTGTTTTCCCTATGATGTTGCCTCCGATAGATCACCCAGAGTGAAACCAAATGAAGACAAAACGTAGGAAGAAAATGAAAGTTCTAAAAAAAAAAATCTGTCCAGCCTAGCAAGATTTGTCAAGGGCAATAAACTGCCTTTCTTTTTCTTAAAAAAATTTTTTTTCATCCCTGCCTTTAATAGTGTTTTTTCTTTTCAAATAATTCAAGGCAGCAAATGTAACCCGACATATGTCCCACTTCCTATTTTCCTGCGCAAAACATGTTTGCAGGTTCTTGAGCTGGTGTCGGCTTTCATACCCATAGAGTTTCTTCCCAAAACTTAGGAATAATAATAATAATAATAAATTTTTATTTGTAGCCCGCTCTCTCTCCCCAGAGGGACTCGAGGCGGGGCACAGGAAAATTAAAAAACAATAAACACAAACAGAATACATAATTTAAAATCACAATTAAACAAATCCTGCGCTAAAAACATCTATAAAAACTAAAAACTGTCCCTAAAACCCCTTAACACTACAAATAATTAAAATTACCCTAAAACCCCAGGACAGGGAGGCTATCCCAAGCCGGCCAGACGGAAAAAGTAGGTTTTCAATTTGAGACAGAAGGAGCGGAGGTCCGTGGTCGTCCTAATATCGGGGGGAAGGTCGTTCCAGAGGGCCGGGCCCGCCACAGAGAGAGCCCTTCCCCTGGGTGTCGCCCGCTGACACAGTCTAGTGGACGGCACCCGGAGAAGCCCCGCTCTGTGGGAGCGAATCGGCCGTGAGGATGTATGGGGCAGGATCCGATCCTGCAGATAGCTAGGTCCTAATGCACCTGCAAACTATCTCACTCTAGAAACAGGATGGCCTTTTGTAATATGACAGATGGGAATTTGGCATATAAATGTAATATGTAACACATGAATGTAAATGTGTTTTGGCTGCAGAGTCCACCAGATGTTTAGACTGGATTTGGCGGTTTTTCTCCAACCTGAGATAGGAAGAGGTTGGCATTTAATAATCTGAAAGGTTTCATTGCAAGGGGTACCTTTTCCGAGTGAGGCTGCCTTTTGCAAGTGGTTGCTAGTGAAATGACAAAAACATTTATGTTTCATTTGTGATTCTCTCTCTCTCTCTCTCTCTCTCTCTCTCTCTTTGTGTTTGTATGTGTATTTGTGCACACAAGTGCATATATGTGCATCTTCAAGTTAATATGGATTCCTGGCAAATTGTTGGCTGGGTCTATACACATGCTTTTTGGCAAGATATCAGAAGTGACCTGATGGATTGTTTGCAGGGTAGCGAGGTAGGTAGGTACCAAGGCAGTGAGGTAGCTAGATAGCTAGATAGAAGGTAGGTAGGTAGGTAGCGAGATAGTGAGGCAGCTGGATGGATGGATGGATGGATGGATGGATGGATAGATGATAGATAGATAGATAGATAGATAGATAGATAGATAGATAGATAGATAGATGATAGATAAATATGTGATATTGTAATGGATAATATATAATAGAAGATAGAAGATGACAGATAGGTGGATAGATGCATAGGTAGGTAGGTAAGTAGGTAGGTAGGTATGATATCAAGATAGATGGATGATATATGATATAAGATGGTGGATAGATTGGTAGATGGGTTGGTACTGGTGGATGAATGGATGGACAGACAAATTTGATAGATAGAGAGATCAAGATGATGGTAGATAAAAATATATACAGATAGATGATAGCAAGATAGATAGATGATATATGATAGAAAAAGAGAGAAAGAGAGAGAGAGAGATTAAACTGGCAAGGATTATAAAGCAATTATTTGGCTAGGCTTGGTGTTAATATCAATACCTACACACACACACACACACACTGACAAAGACACAAAGAGAAAAAAAACATTCTTCCTTTTCCCTAGCCTATAAAAAAATAATTTGAAAAATGAGCAGCAAATACAACTTTCAAAAGTGAAAGCTTTGGTAGATGATTTGGCCTGCATTTTCATTATATTTCTCCCCCTGTATTCCAGGCACCTAGTAAATATGCTGACTGTAGAGGAAAGATTTAGAACAAAGGAAACAATAGAGAGATCGAAAGTTAGTAAATCAAACCATTAAAAATGGCCCCAGAGAAACAGCTGCATGGCGAAAGTCACATTTGACCCACTGCATCTCCAAGCTAAATCAGCAGTCGATAAATAACCAGAATGGCTTAGTTCCTCTCTTTATTTTACCCAACACCTCCGATATTTCAGACAGGTATTAGTTCTATGGGCTAAAGGTGTGCTTCTGAGGCTAAATCGTTCATATTTCCTCGCTAAAAGATTTTACCTGGTTTACATTTTTAAGTGCATTTTTCAAAGTGCATTTTTAAATGGATTAAGTGAATTTTAAATGAATTTTTCAAGTAATGTTTTAAAGGGAATAGAAATAGAAATAGAAATAGAAGTGGAGTGGAGTAGAGAAATCCGAAGGGAAGAGAGGAGAGGAGAGTAATCCAAAGGGAAGGGAAAGGAAGAGAAGAGAAGAGAAGAAAAGGGAAGTGGAGTAGAATAGAGTAGAGTAGAGTAGGAGTAGAGTAGAATAGAGTAGAGTAGAGAAATCTGAAGGGAAGAGAAGAGAAGAGAGGGAAGAGAAGGGAAGGGAAGGGGAGTAAAGAGGAGTAGAATAGAGTAATCTGAAGGGAAGGGAAGAGAAGAAAAGGGAAGGGGAGTAGAGTAGAATAGAGTAGAGTAGAGTAGGAGTAGGGTAGAATAGGGTAGAGAAATCTGAAGGGAAGGGAAGAGAAGAAGAGAAGAGAAGAGAAGAGAAGAGAAGAGAAGGGAAGGGGAGTAGAGTAAAATAGTAGAGTAGAGTAGGAGTAGAGTAGGAGAAGAGTAGAGTAGAGAAATCTGAAGGGAAGGGAGAGAAGAGAAGAAAGGAGAAGGGGAGTAGAGTAGGAGTAGAATAGAAGAGAAGGAAAGGGAAGGGAAGGGGAGTTAAGAGGAGTAGAATAGAGTAATCTGAAGGGAAGGGAAGAGAAGAAAAGGGAAGGGGAGTAGAGTAGGTGTAGAGTAGAGTAGAGTAGGAGTAGGGTAGAATAGGGTAGAGAAATCTGAAGGGAAGGGAAGAGAAGAAGAGAAGAGAAGAGAAGAGAAGAGAAGGGAAGGGGAGTAGAGTAAAGTAGTAGAGTAGAGTAGGAGTAGAGTAGGAGAAGAGTAGAGTAGAGAAATCTGAAGGGAAGGGAGAGAAGAGAAGAAAGGAGAAGGGGAGTAGAGTAGGAGTAGAATAGAAGAGAAGGAAAGGGAAGGGAAGGGGAGTTAAGAGGAGTAGAATAGAGTAATCTGAAGGGAAGGGAAGAGAAGAAAAGGGAAGGGGAGTAGAGTAGGTGTAGAGTAGAATAGAGTAGAGAAATCCAAAGGGAAGGGAAGAGAAGAGAAGAAAGAAGAAGGGGAGTAGAGTAGAATAGAGTAGAGTAGAGAAATCTGAAGGGAAGAGAAGAGAAGAGAGGGAAGAGAAGGGAAGGGAAGGGGAGTAAAGAGGAGTAGAATAGAGTAGAGTAGAGTAGGAGTAGAGTAGAATAGAGTAGAGTAGAGAAATCTGAAGGGAAGAGAAGAGAAGAGAGGGAAGAGAAGGGAAGGGGAGTAAAGAGGAGTAGAATAGAGTAGAGTAATCTGAAGGGAAGGGAAGAGAAGAAAAGGGGAGTAGAGTAGAATAGAGTAGAGTAGAGTAGGAGTAGGGTAGAATAGGGTAGAGAAATCTGAAGGGAAGGGAAGGGAAGAGAAGAGAAGAAGAGAAGAGAAGAGAAGAGAAGAGAAGAGAAGAGAAGAGAAGAGAAGAGAAGAGAAGAGAAGAGAAGAGAAGAGAAGGGAAGGGAAGGGAAGGGGAGTAGAGTAGTAGAGTAGAGTAGGAGTAGAGTAGGAGAAGAGTAGAGTAGAGAAATCTGAAGGGAAGGGAGAGAAGAGAAGAAAGGAGAAGGGGAGTAGAGTAGGAGTAGAGTAGAATAGAGTAGAGAAATCTGAAGGGAAGGGAAGAGAAGAAAAGGTAAGGGGAGTAGAGTAGGAGTAGAGTAGAATAGAGAAATCCAAAGGGAAGGGAAGAGAAGAGAAGAAAGAAGAAGGGGAGTAGAGTAGAATAGAGTAGAGTAGAGTAGAGTAGGAGTAGAGTAGAATAAAGTAGAGAAATCTGAAGGGAAGGGAAGAGAAGAGAAGGGAAGGGAAGGGAAGGGGAGTAGAGTAGAGTAGAGTAGAGTAGTAGAGTAGAGTAGAGTAGGAGTAGAGTAGGAGTAGAGTAGAGTAGAGAAATCTGAAGGGAAGGGAGAGAAGAGAAGAAAGGAGAAGGGGAGTAGAGTAGGAGTAGAGTAGAATAGAGTAGAGTAGAGAAATCCGAAGGGAAGAGAAGAGAAGAGAGGGAAGAGAAGGAAAGGGAAGGGAAGGGGAGTTAAGAGGAGTAGAATAGAGTAATCTGAAGGGAAGGGAAGAGAAGAAAAGGGAAGGGGAGTAGAGTAGGTGTAGAGTAGAATAGAGTAGAGAAATCCAAAGGGAAGGGAAGAGAAGAGAAGAAAGAAGAAGGGGAGTAGAGTATAATAGAGTAGCGTAGAGAAATCTGAAGGGAAGAGAAGAGAAGAGAGGGAAGAGAAGGGAAGGGAAGGGGAGTAAAGAGGAGTAGAATAGAGTAGAGTAATCTGAAGGGAAGGGAAGAGAAGAAAAGGGAAGGGGAGTAGAGTAGAATAGAGTAGAGTAGAGTAGGAGTAGAGTAGAATAGAGTAGAGTAGAGAAATCTGAAGGGAAGAGAAGAGAAGAGAGGGAAGAGAAGGGAAGGGAAGGGGAGTAAAGAGGAGTAGAATAGAGTAGAGTAATCTGAAGGGAAGGGAAGAGAAGAAAAGGGGAGTAGAGTAGAATAGAGTAGAGTAGAGTAGGAGTAGGGTAGAATAGGGTAGAGAAATCTGAAGGGAAGGGAAGGGAAGAGAAGAGAAGAGAAGAGAAGAAGAGAAGAGAAGAGAAGAGAAGAGAAGAGAAGAGAAGAGAAGAGAAGAGAAGAGAAGAGAAGAGAAGAGAAGAGAAGAGAAGAGAAGAGAAGAGAAGAGAAGGGAAGGGAAGGGAAGGGGAGTAGAGTAGTAGAGTAGAGTAGGAGTAGAGTAGGAGAAGAGTAGAGTAGAGAAATCTGAAGGGAAGGGAGAGAAGAGAAGAAAGGAGAAGGGGAGTAGAGTAGGAGTAGAGTAGAATAGAGTAGAGAAATCTGAAGGGAAGGGAAGAGAAGAAAAGGTAAGGGGAGTAGAGTAGGAGTAGAGTAGAATAGAGAAATCCAAAGGGAAGGGAAGAGAAGAGAAGAAAGAAGAAGGGGAGTAGAGTAGAATAGAGTAGAGTAGAGTAGAGTAGGAGTAGAGTAGAATAAAGTAGAGAAATCTGAAGGGAAGGGAAGAGAAGAGAAGGGAAGGGAAGGGAAGGGGAGTAGAGTAGAGTAGAGTAGAGTAGTAGAGTAGAGTAGAGTAGGAGTAGAGTAGGAGTAGAGTAGAGTAGAGAAATCTGAAGGGAAGGGAGAGAAGAGAAGAAAGGAGAAGGGGAGTAGAGTAGGAGTAGAGTAGAATAGAGTAGAGTAGAGAAATCCGAAGGGAAGAGAAGAGAAGAGAGGGAAGAGAAGGAAAGGGAAGGGAAGGGGAGTTAAGAGGAGTAGAATAGAGTAATCTGAAGGGAAGGGAAGAGAAGAAAAGGGAAGGGGAGTAGAGTAGGTGTAGAGTAGAATAGAGTAGAGAAATCCAAAGGGAAGGGAAGAGAAGAGAAGAAAGAAGAAGGGGAGTAGAGTATAATAGAGTAGCGTAGAGAAATCTGAAGGGAAGAGAAGAGAAGAGAGGGAAGAGAAGGGAAGGGAAGGGGAGTAAAGAGGAGTAGAATAGAGTAGAGTAATCTGAAGGGAAGGGAAGAGAAGAAAAGGGAAGGGGAGTAGAGTAGAATAGAGTAGAGTAGAGTAGGAGTAGAGTAGAATAGAGTAGAGTAGAGAAATCTGAAGGGAAGAGAAGAGAAGAGAGGGAAGAGAAGGGAAGGGAAGGGGAGTAAAGAGGAGTAGAATAGAGTAGAGTAATCTGAAGGGAAGGGAAGAGAAGAAAAGGGGAGTAGAGTAGAATAGAGTAGAGTAGAGTAGGAGTAGGGTAGAATAGGGTAGAGAAATCTGAAGGGAAGGGAAGGGAAGAGAAGAGAAGAGAAGAGAAGAAGAGAAGAGAAGAGAAGAGAAGAGAAGAGAAGGGAAGGGAAGGGAAGGGGAGTAGAGTAGTAGAGTAGAGTAGGAGTAGAGTAGGAGAAGAGTAGAGTAGAGAAATCTGAAGGGAAGGGAGAGAAGAGAAGAAAGGAGAAGGGGAGTAGAGTAGGAGTAGAGTAGAATAGAGTAGAGAAATCTGAAGGGAAGGGAAGAGAAGAAAAGGTAAGGGGAGTAGAGTAGGAGTAGAGTAGAATAGAGAAATCCAAAGGGAAGGGAAGAGAAGAGAAGAAAGAAGAAGGGGAGTAGAGTAGAATAGAGTAGAGTAGAGTAGAGTAGGAGTAGAGTAGAATAAAGTAGAGAAATCTGAAGGGAAGGGAAGAGAAGAGAAGGGAAGGGAAGGGGAGTAGAGTAGAGTAGAGTAGAGTAGTAGAGTAGAGTAGAATAGGAGTAGAGTAGGAGTAGAGTAGAGTAGAGAAATCTGAAAGGAAGGGAGAGAAGAGAAGAGAAGAAAAGAAAGGAGAAGGGGAGTAGAGTAGAGTAGAGTAGAGTAGAGTAGAGTAATCCAAAGGGAAGAGAAGAGAAGGGAAGGGAAGGGGAGTAGAGTAGAGTAAGTAGAGTAGAGTAGAGTAGAGTAGAGTAGGAGCTGGAAGGGACCTTGGAGATCTTCTAGTCCAGCCCTATGCACAAGCAGAAGAACCTATACCCTCTCAGACAAGTGACTGCCAAGTCTCTTCTAAAAAAAACCCAGGGGTTATTTCACGTCACTTCATACGATGAAGTTCGTAATCTTGCCTTTCCCACTGTTCCTTTGTTTAGTTTTCAAGGACTTTAAATATATGACGATTAAGAATTCTACCAATCTCCATATGAGATACATTTATTGTGATTAAAGGGGATTTGAAATTCACTTTTGGTTGCATAACCACAGACAAAGTACATAAGGTAAAGATAAATGTTCCCCTCGCATATGTGTGCTAGTTGTTCCTTACTCTAGGGGGCGGTGCTCATCTCCGTCTCAAAGCCGAAGAGCCAGTGCTGTCCGAAGACGTCTCCGTGGTCATGTGGCCAACATGACTCAATGCCGAAGGTGCATGGAACACTGTTCCCTTCCCAACAAAGGTGGTTCCTATTTTTCTTCTTGCATTTTTACACACTTTTGAACTGCTAGGTTGGCAGAAACTGGGACAAGTCATGGGAGCTCACTCTATTACATGGCGTTAGGGATTCGAACTGCTGACCTTTCTGATTGACAAGCTCAGATTCTTAACCACTGACCCACCGCCTTCAGAATACATCGTTTAAGGCAAAATATGTACCAATATTTGAAGAAAGTCGCCTCTAGGTACGACTGGCAGCATATAGATTTGATAAACCAGGGATGTCCAAACTTGAGAACTTTAAGACTTGTGGACTTCAACTCCCAGAATTCCCCAGCCAGCCGTGCTGGCTGGGGAATTCTGGGAGTTGAAGTCCACAAGTCTTAAAGTTCCCAAGTTTGGACATCCCTGTGATAAACCATAAAAAGAGATATACATTTGTAAGAATAAATATACATCCATTTGAAAATAGGATTAATGATAAATCTGTGATTATGTGTAGCTATCAATCAAGTAGATTATTCAGTTTTGAAGGATATATGTGAACTTGAGACAGAAGGAAAATATAAACATCCATTTTTCCTTCCAGCTCACACTCTGGAAAAAGTTTCTGATAAGTGGACTTTCATCCTGGACTTTACTGTTGTGGTCTTAAAAATGTGGAGTTGCTTTCTCCTGGAGATTCACTCAGCTCTTTCCTGCCAACCACTCCATGAAGTGTGAAAACAACTTTATTCCTTTGTGACTTTATTCCTAATTAATTGTCTGTGGGGTGATCATAATTTTGATTGTTTTTTTTTTAAATAAAGATACCCAATTGTGCATCATAACTTACACGCACATACTGTAAATACACAGTAGATACATAGGCAGGTAGATAATAACAGATGAAAGATAGAGGCAGTGACAGATTAGATGATAGATAGATAGATAGATAGATAGATAGATAGATAGATAGATAGATAGATAGATAGATAGATAGATAGATAGATAGATAGATAGATAGATAGATAGATAGATAGATAGATAGATAATACGTACATAGATACAGAAGATAGATGATAATGAGAGAGAGAGGGAGAGAGGGAGGGAGGGAGGGAGAGGGAGATAAGGAGAGAGAGAGATGGATGTATGGACAGATGGACAGATAACAAGTAGATATATACAGAAGATAGATGAGAATGAAAGAGAGAGAGAGACAGAGAGATAGGCAGAACAAGAGAGAGAGTGAGAGAGAGAGAGGTGGATAGATAGGTAGGTAAGTAGGTACTGTAGTTAGGTAAGTAAGTAGGTAAATTGGTAGAAAGATAGATAATAGTGAGAGAGAGTGAGAGGTAGACAGGCAGGCAGACAGGAAGGCAGACATAGAGACAGTGGAAATAGAAATTGTGGAGGTTTTCCAAAACTGGAGGTTTTCTCAGAGAGACTGGACAACCAGATAATATAGGGTCTCCTTCCTTCCTTCTTGTAGAAGACCTCAAAGGTCCCTTCCAACTCTGTTATTCTCTTCTTGTATTCTCTTGTGTGCATATCTTTTCCCGTCCATCTTGCTCAATTAAATATTTGCTACATCTCAGAGTTGCTCATTCCCTCATCTTTAGAAGTTGGAAGAGGTTTTGTGTCTGCCTTGTTTAACTCACTGGGGTTTTCCCCCACCCCCAATTTTATAATCTTTCTTTTCTCTCCCCTCCTGACAGCCAATCCATTTACAAATGCACACCATTATTCCTTGTCACCATCTCTTCGCTTCGTGCTGCAACTCTGCAGCCTATCTGCTTAAAAAGTGCCTCAGCTACTCTTCACAAGGGGAGGAAAACCTTGGTTGCAACTCATTTCATTACGGTCTGTCACCAAATAAACAAATGGAAAAGCTGTGGGCGCTTAAAAACAAAAGTTTAAATCCATAGGGTCTCAGGCCTGCAGCCATCTTTTCTTATGGATCTTTGGCCTGCCACACTTTCTATTATTCATTTCCTATGGTGGGGAAATGGGAGGGGGGATTGTACGGAGTTAGATGCTAGGTAGCCATAACAACATTCTTTCTAGAAAGCCAAGGTCATCCTTTGTCTCTGCACCTCTGTGCCTGACCGGAACTGGATGGGTGGAACTGCCAGCATGGCAGTGGGAGATTGGACCATGGGATGGACTGGTGGGTGTGGGGTGGGGGTAAGATCTTGACCTTTCAACTGGGTGGGGAAACCCGGGAAGCTTCCAGATTCGGGTTTCCCCAGATGGGCCAACATGTCTCTCTTCATCAATTGGAACTTTGAGCAATACTTTGCCTCGGACTCTGCTTTAATTTTGGATGTTATTTGAAATCCTGACATAGCTCTTGTGCACATCCTTCATTTGTAAAGTATTAAGTCTCTGGACAGATCCATCCCCCCAGCAAAGGGTTGGACTAGAGGACCTGCAGGATCCTTTCCAATTCTATAAGGCACATTTGGAATATTGCATTCGATTTTGATGTAAACATGTGATATCAAAGAGATGTGGAGACTCTAGAAAGAGTGCAGAGAAGAGCAACAAAGAGGATTAGGGGACTGGAGGCTAAAACATATGAAGAACGGTTGCAGGAACTGGGCGTGGCTAGTCTTCTGAAAAGAAGGACCAGGGGAGACATGATAGCAGTCTTCCGATATCTCAGGGGTTGCCACAAAGAAGAGGGAGTCAAGCTATTCTCCAAGGCACCCAAGGGCAGAACAAGAAGCAATGGGTGGAAACTAATCAAGGAGAGAAGCAACCTAGAACTAAGGAGAAATTTCCTGACAGAACAATTAGTAAGTAGAACAACTTGCATCTAAAAGTTGTGAATGCCCCAACACTGGAAGTCTTTAAGAAGATGTTGGATAACCATTTGTCTGAAATGGTATTGGGATTCCTGCCTTGGCAGGGAGTTGGACTAGATGACCTCCAAGGTCCCTTCCAACTCTGCTATTGTACTGCATTGTGATAGGCCTTCCAGCTTCCAGTTTTAAGAAGATGTTGGATATCCATGTTGGGCCTGGCCAATGAATTAAACATTCTGGGAACAGAAAAAAATATATCTAGAAACACAATAAAATTGGTGCCAGGAATGGATAAACAATAACCCACTTTGCTGAAATCTTTAGAGTGGGGATCTCCATATTTTTTAGCCACATTTGAAAGAATGACAGCACGTTTGACTGAAGAAAGAGTGAAAGAGACTCTGGAAAGAGTGCAGAGAAGAGCACCAAAGATGATTAAGGGAATGAAGGCTAACAACAAATGAAGAACGATTGCAGAAACTGGGGATGTTTAGTCTAGTGAAAAGAAGGACTAGGGGAGACATGACAGCAGTGTTCCAATATCTCAGAGGCTGCCAAAAAGAAGAGGAGGGGGGTGAATTTATTCTCCAAAGCAGGGGTCTCCAACCTTAGCAACTTTAAGTCTGAAGGACTTCAGCTCCCAGAATTCTGGCTGGAGAATTCTGGGAGCTGAAGTCCTTCAGACTTAAAGTTGCAAAGGTTGGAGACCCCTGCTCCAAAGCATCTGAAGGCAGGACAAGGAAGAACGGATGGAAACTAATCAAGGAGAGAAGCAACCTGGAACTAAGGCGCCACGTCAAAATTCTGCCGTGGAATTTTCTGAAAGCTCATTTGCTTTGTGAAATAAGGCTTCTCTTGCTGGTGTTTGTGACCTTTGCTTGTTGTTGTGCAAATTGGCGCAAGTTTGCCCAGAGACTAATTTCTGAGGCTTCCACATTTTCCAGTCTGAATAAGCCTCAAGCAAAGTCTTCCTTTGTTGCCGATCCCTGAGACCTGTGGATACGGATTGCTAGATTACTATCCCACAGGGAAACAAAGTTTATTTTCTTAGGTTGCAAAGAAGACTTTGAAGGAAAGAATTAAGTGTATGTCATAAAAAGAAGAAGAGGCCCGGTGTCAGGAAAAGAGGTGCATGCGAACAGTGTTCCAATATCTAAGTTTTATAAAGACATAAATCGAAGGGGCTGTCATGAAGATGAGGGGATCAACCGGTTCTCCAAAGCACCTGAGGGCAGCAATGGATGGAAACCAATCAAGGAGAGAAGCAACCAGGGACTAAGGAGAAACTTCCTGACAGTGAGAACAATTCATCGGTAGAATGACTTGCCTCCAGAAGTTGTAGGTGCTCCATCACTGGAGGCTTTTAAGAAGGGATTGGACAACTACTTGTCTGTCGGAAAGGTGATTTTTCAGGCGGCAACTGGACTTTCTTTTTTTTTTATATTGAAAAAGTTTTATTGAGTTTACATTTTTTGTGGGGTAGGGTAAGGGATACATAGAAATTTTGAGAGTGGTCACGTCAAAGTCGTCGCCTCCTCCGGTACCTCAAGTTACATTATTAAAAAGAAAGAAAAAAAACATTTCACATAACACTACAAGCTGGGAGCAAGTACATATTCCTAAATTTTTCAGTTATATACTGTCAGTCAATTACAAAAATCCAGATTACAAATATCATACAATATTACTCAAAAAAAAACCAGGACAAAGTTATTTTTTAGATCTAAGTCTCTTGGCAATTGTATCTTCCACCTTCTCCCCCGGGCCCCCAGCGGGCGGGGCCATGGCTCCCCCTGCCCCCCCTGGATCTTCTCCCAGGACAGAGGAATGTTTTTTAAGAAAGGCTTCCGCCTCAACAACTGTTTTAATCTTCACTCTACCTCCTTCCCAGAACACCAGCATCCCTTCGGGTATCACCCACTTGAACCAGATCCCATGCTCAAACAATGTTTTAGACAAGAAGGAAAATTTCCTTCTGGCTTCTCTAATCTTTCTTGGAATCTGCTTCAAGATGGTAACCTCCTTTTGTTGGTAAATCATAGGACTCCCTCTTTGCGCCTTCAAGATTTCCTATCTGGTTGACCTTCTAACAAATTTTACATGTATCTCTCTGGGTACTTCATTCATCCTGGCATATGCAGAATTTATTCTGTAGACTAGGTCAATGTCCCCTCTGATCTCATCTTTTGGTTTATGTAAATAGTCTGCAATAATTGTACTCATAAGATCAGGGAGACATTCACCATCCATCTCAGAAACATTCTGAAATCTCAAAAAGTATGTCATCCATTCCATATCTATCCTAGTCACATGCCCATTTATTTCCACAACCTCATTAGAAACATTTTTAATCTCTCCCTTAGCCCCCTCCAGCCCCCCTTTCAATTCTTCATTCTTCTGTGTATTCTCAAGCACTTGTTTTCGAGTGTCCAGTAATTCCTTTTTGAAATTGACATTTTCTGCCCTCTGGGCCTTAATTTCTAATACCAAATTTTGTATAACAGATTCAAGGGCAGTCATTCTTTGTTCAAGGCTTGCCAGCGTTGCTTCTTGTGCCATGTTTAGCTATTAAAATCCGTGCCAGTAAAATGGCGTTTTTAGGGTGGGGCTGGTGAGGCAGATCAGGAGTCCAAAGTTCTCAAAGTTGTAGAGCTGCAGAATTCAGAAACCAGTAGAGAAACACTTTTCCAACTCCATAGGTATAATAACGAAGGTAATCCAGAAAGGAAAACACAAATCCAAAAGAGAAAAATTCTTCATCAATAATTAGAGGAAGTCCAAATCACAAAGAGACACTGGTAATTTTCCATAGGTCATAGTCAGTCGGGGACAAAGAGAAGCCATTTTCCGCCCAAACTCAGAGCCCGAGGGAGAAAGCGGTTAAAAAGCAAAAAAGAAACTGTTTCAGCCAGACCTAGAGACATAATTGCAAACAAGCCGCAAAATACTTTCCCTTGTTAGAGACCATCCGGATTGAAAGTTTCCGATTCCTCGCAACGAGGCATTTCCAAGTGCCGCTTTTAGTCCAAGGGGGGGTTTTTGGGAACAAACACCCCCCTCCTGTCCCTTTCAGCCCGGCTGACAGTACAAGAAAAAAAGTTTTAATAGCTCACTCTCCGCTCGCAGCTGAGGTCCCGAAAAGCCTCCCGACTCTTCCGATCGTCTCTCTGCATAGAATTAAATGGTGCCGCCAACCTTTGGCGAAGGAAAAGCCCCCCGCAGCATGTCCTCTTCCGCCTAAGCCGAGGATCGGGGTCGCTTTCCCCACTGCCGTGGGGGGGGCTTCCCCGTCGAGCCGGCTTTACGGGAGAAACCCCAAACAAGGGGCTTCTCACCCCCGTGGGGGGGCAGGAAAAGAAACAAAGCGGCGAGCGAACCCTAAGTTCGCCCGTCGCCGCCGGAGCCGGAACCGGAAGTCGCAACTGGACTTTCTTGTTGTTTGTTTTTCAAAGGGAAACACCCCCCCCTCAAGAAAGTCCAGTTACCTCCTGAAAAAGCATCTTTGGGACAACCAGGGCCTGGATGAATGAGAATCTCTACAGGCATAGTATTAGGTTTCCTGCTTGAGCATCGGCTTTGACTAGAAGGCCTCTAAAGTCCCTTCCAACAATATTCTGCTATTGAGAACAACCATCCTTCTCATTGAGACAAAAAGACAACACAAATTGCCTTGACAAAGTTTTTCCTGCTGTGGGAAAGGAATCCTAGGAACAATCCTAGGTAGAGGCAAATGTAGGGCCTCCTGCTTCGGCAGGGGGTTGGACTAGATGTCCTGCAAGGTCCCTTCCAACTCTGTTCATCTGTTAACAATGGTTACATCACCTCCCAACCATGTCTGGCTGGTCCAGTTTCTAGCTGTTATTTATATTTACTAATCCTAATGGAGGAGCATCAAAGATGGCTGGGGAAAAAAAGATATCAGAACAGCAGAGTTGGAAGGGACCTTGGAGGTCTTCTGGTCCAATCCCCTGCTCAAACAGGAAACCTGATATTATCCAGACTAATGGTTGTCCAATCTCTTCTTAAAAACTTCTGAAGATTAATTGTTCTTACCATCAGGGAAATTCTCCTTAGTTCTAGGTTGCTTCTCTCCTTGATTAGTTTCCACCCATTGCTTCTTCTCGTCCCTTCAGGAGCTTTGGAGAAAAGGCTGACCTACCCTTCTTTCCTTCCTTCCTTCCTTCCTTCCTTCCTTCCTTCCTTCCTTCCTTCCTTCCTTCCTTCCTTCCTTTTATGTGAAGAAGTTTTAAAAGGACGTTCCACTCCACTCTTCCTTGACTAATTCTTTCCAGTGGCTTCAACTCTTGATCTCTTGCAGGAACTATTAGGAATTGCAAGCCCCCAAGGACAAGCAGGGGCTCCCCTAACCCTATTTCATCACCAATACAAAGCTCTAAAGAGAAAATTGCCATGCTTTTATACAGTTTGAAATGTGACAAGAAGAATATTCCAATTACCTCGACCTTCCTTATCAAGCCTCAACTTCCTGCATGCCGGAGGAGTTAATAAAAGCAGAGAGGGAGAGGTTGTTTTTTTTTAAATTCTCCTGGCTGTTAAGGACTTTAAGCACTGACTTCATGGTGAAGGAAATGAACTGGGTCCCACAAATTGCAGGATCAAGCACCATTAATGGACTCGTGTAGTCTGGCAGCTTCTCGCAGTAATGGAAGAAAAATGTATTCAGAATTTCTGGAATTTGTCCTTTGCACCGACACTGTGCAAATAGAGAATACTAGTGCTGATCTTAGAGTAGAGTAGAGTAGAGTAGAGTAGAACAGAACAGAACAGAACAGAACAACAAAGTTGAAAGGGACTTTGGAGGTCTTCTAGTCCAACCCCCTGCCTAGGCAGGAAACCCTATACCATTTCAGACAAATGGATATCTAATAACTTCTCAAAGACTTACAGTGTTGGGGCATTCACAACTTCTGGAGGCAAGTTGTTCCACTGACTAATTGTTCTAACTGTCAGGAAATGTCTCCTTAGTTCTAGGTTGCTTCTCTCCTTGATTAGTTTCCACCCATTGCTTCTTGTTCTACCTTCAGGTGTCTTGGAGAATAGCTTGACTTCCTCTTCTTTGTGTCAACCCCTGAGATATTGGAAGACTGCTATCATGTCTCCCCTGGTCCTTCTATTCATTAAACTAGACATCCCCAGTTCCTGCAACCGTTCTTCATATGTTTTAGTCTCCAGTCCCCTAATCCTCTTTGTTGCTCTTCTCTGCACTCTTTCTAGAGTCTCCACATCTTTTCTACATCGTGGTGACCAAAACTGAATGCAGTATTCCAAGTGTGGCCTTCCCAAGGCCATATGTCGAAGTGATGTACCGGTGCCTGGAAGCCGTACGGGTCTGGATGGGAAGAAACAGACTCAGACTCAACCCATCCAAGACCAAGTGGCTGTGGCTTCCGACATCCCGGTACAACCAGTTTTCTCCATCACTGGCCATAGGGGGTGAACATCCAGCCCCTGTGGATGGGTCACACAACTTGGGCGTCCTCCTGGATACCCGGCTGTCCATGGAAGATCAAGTGACAGCCATGGCCAGGGAGGCGTTCTACCAGGTTCGCCCGGTACGCCAGTTGCTTCCCCTATTGGACTGGGATGCCCTCTGCACAGTCACTCATGCCCTCGTGACATCCCGTCTAGACTACTGCAACGCTCTCTACATGGGGCTTCCCTTGAGGTGCACCTGAAGACTGCAGTTATCCAGAACGCAGCCGCGCGGGCAGTTATGGGAGTTACTAGATACTCCCATGTAACACCGCTCCTGCGCGAGCTGCATTGGCTGCCTGTGGTCTTTCGGGTGCGCTTCAAGGTGTTGATCACCATCTTCAAAGCGCTCCATGGCATGGGACCTAGCCATCTGCGAGATCGCATCCTGCCCCATACATCCCTTCGACCGATTCGCTCGCACAGAGAGGGACTTCTCCGGGTGCCGTCCACTAGGCAATGCCAGCGAGCGACTCCCAGGGGAAGAGCCTTCTCTGTCGCAGGCCCTATCCTATGGAACCACCTACCCCCCGACCTCAGAACAACTCCGGACCTCCGCTCCTTCCGCCGAAAGCTCAAAACGTATTTCTTCCAACAGGCCGGCCTGGCCTAATCTATCTTTCCTGCCTCCAGTCTGTATATTTAAATTTTTAATTGGGTTTTTAGGGTTTTTTGGTGTTTTAGAATCTTAGGTTTTAGCGCAGGGTTACAGTAGTTTAATTTGATTTTAGATATTTATATTGTTGTATGTTTTTATGTTTTATAATCCCCTGTGCACCGCCCCGAGTCCCCTCGGGGAGAGGGAGCGGTATACAAATAAAAATTTGATTGATTGATTGATTGATTGATAAAGTGGTATTAACCCTTCACGGGATCTTGATTCTCTCCCTCTGTTAATGCAGCCTAGAACTGTGTTGGCTTTTTTGGCAGCTGCTGCACACGGCTGGCTCCTATTTCAATGGTTGTCCACTAGGACTCCAAGATCCCTTTCACAGTTGCTACTATTGAGCAAGGTACCACCTATACTGTACCTGTGCATTTTGTTTTTCTTGCCTAAATGTAGAACCTTCCTTTTTCTGGGAGCACTTTTTCTGATCTGCTCGGAGTTGAGCTCCCCAACTTGATCCTCTTTAAGTTCAAAAACCTGGAAACAAAATGGAACGAAGGAAAGGAAGCTATGCAAATCGACTCTCAATTAAACATCGCTAAGTTTAGTTTATTCATAATTATTCCGTTCAACTAATGCGTCTAGAACATTCTTTTGGTTCTAAGGTCTTTCACAAGAACATTAAAACCAAATAGAGCCAGTTAATCGGCACTTTAATCGCTCACTTATCTGTCTTCTTTTGAGTAAACAACCTTTTGGCTGCACTGTTTAAAGAGCAACTGAAGCTTTAGAGCGGAGCTTCAGCTTCGTTATTCAAAATTGATTCCGTTATTCCATTATTCCGTTATTCCTGTGGCCTAGAGGTGGATCTCTCGCCTCACAATCAGGAGGTTGTGAGTTCAATCCTAGGTAGAGGCAGATGTAAGATCTCCTGCTTGGGCAGGAGGTGGACTAGATGACCTGCAAGGTCCCTTCCAACTCTTGTTAATCTGTTAATTACAGGGAAAAAAAAGAATGGGAAGGGGACCTTGGAGGTCTTGTAGTCCAAGACTTTGCTCAAGCAGGAGACCCGAAACCAGCGATGGCTAAACTTTTTTGGCTTGGGTGCCCACAACCATAATTAAATCCCCCCATGCGCCCCCATGTGCATGCCCGCACAACCCTCCTACTGACCTGCCTTCAGTGCATGAGTGCACAACACCCACTGCCCCCGCCGGGTCCTTCTGAAGCTTGGGGAAGTTGAAATCAGCCTCCCTCAGGCCCACTGGAAGCTGGAAATTGCCCATTTCTGAACTTCTGGTAGACTCAGTAAGCCTGGTTTTGCCCTCCCTCCATTGCCCTCGGCTGTAGGTTCCTCATCATCACCTAAACCATTCTGGACAAAAGGTTGTCCAATCTGAAAAACCTCCAGTGATGACGCACCCACAACTTCTGAAGACAACTAGAGAACATTTCCACTTGATACATATGCCTGAAGATTTGGTAGAACATTTGAAAAGGACATTTTGTCCATTGTGTTCTGCATCTTTTCACCAGAACAATCATATCCGGAATGAAAGAGAACGCTCAATTCCTGTTAGAATTCTAGTTTTGATTCTTCTCCATCTCCTCCTCCTAGTTCTTCTCCTCCTCCTTCTGTTCCTCCTCTCCTCCTGCTCCTCCTGCTCCTCCTTCTTGCTCCTCCCCCTCCTCCTCTTCCTCTTTCTTCTCCTCTTCCTCTTCTCCTTCTCCTTTTCCTCCTCTCCTCCTCCTCTTCCTCTCCTCTTCCTCCCTCCCCTCCTCCCCTCCTCTTCCTTCTCCTCCTGCTCCTCCTCTTTCTCTCCTCCTCTCCTCCTGCTTCTCCTCCCTCCCCTCCTGCTCCTCCCACCCCTCCTCCTCCTCCTCTTCTTTCTTCTCTTCCTCCTCCTCTTCCTCTTCTCCTTCTCCTCCTCTCCTCCTCCTCCTCTTCCTCTCCTCCTCCTCCTCTTCCTTTCTCCACTCCTCAGCCTCCTCTTCCTTCTCCTTCTGTTCCTCCTCTCCTCCTCCTCCTCTCCTCCTCCTCCTTCCCATCCTCCTCCTCTTCTTCTTTCTCCTCCTTCTCCTCCTCCTCTCCTCCTCCTCCTCCTCCCCTGGATATAGAATTTTACCTGCCCAGCTTGCTTTTATGGTAAGAAGGGATCGCTAGCCTTGCGTCATGAGCAAAATCTTATTACTGGCCATAAATATTCAACTGCATTTAAAATGGGAATAGGCTCACATGCTTGGCAGCATCCCTGGGTCAGGAGGGAGAAATGGGGAATCTACAGAGAGTATTTATTTAAATCGCTCAACTGATCAGATTGCCCGCTTGACCTGGCTGCCGACTTCAATGGAGTGAGGAGAGATTTCAACAACATTAATGTTTGGATTCCTGCCTGTGCAACAGGGGTGGGAGGGTGGGGGTGGGGGCAAAATCTCTCTATCTCTCTCTCTCTATCTATCTATCTATCTATCTATCTATCTATCTATCTATCTATCTATCTTTCTATCTATCTATCTATCTATCTATCTATCTATCTATCTATCTATCTATCTATCTATCTATCTATCTATCTATCTATCTATCTATCTATTTTGCATCACTGCATATTGTCAATAAGTCCCACAAGGGAACTTACAATACAATAGCAGAGTTGGAAGGGACCTTGTAGGTCTTCTAGTCCAACCCCCTGCGTGGGCAGGAACCTTATACCATTTCAGACAAATGGCTATCTAACATCTTCTTAAAGACTTCCAGGGTTGGGGCATTCACAACTTCTGGAGGCAACTTCTGTTCCACTGGTTAATTGTCCTGACTGTCAGGAAATTTCTCCTCAGTTCTAAGTTGCTTCTCTCCTTGATTAGTTTCCACCCGTTGCTTCTTGTCCTGCCCCCAGGTGCCTTGTAGAATAGTTTGACTCCCTCTTCTTTGTGACTTACTTAATGGTAAGGCCTGGAACAAAATAAATCAAGAGAATAACCAAGAAGCACATTTGGGTGTTCGCTTTCTATTATGGGAATTCTGTTTGGAATGGGAAACCGAAGCTGTGTTGTATTGTATGTTGGAATGATAGTGAGGGATTATGAGATGCAACCTAGGAAGCAGTCAGATAAACGGCAATTTCTCTGGCAGCAGGAATAGGCCTGGGACAAGAGGTTCAGAAGAAACCCTCCCTAATTTTGGAGTTCAAAGGGGATAGGGGAAGAGAAGGAAGTTCAGACTTGAAAGATTCTATTAACATCATTTTCCAATAACGTAGAAATTGGTTCTTTAACTTTATTTAAATTTATATACTGCCCTATCTCCCTTACAGGACTCAGGGCGGTGAACAGGAAATCATAAAAACATAAAAACATCAAGTACAATAAATATACTAAAACCAAATTAAACTAGAAACCTGTTCTAAAAAAAAAACCGAATAAAAACCCAATAGATAAAATAGATTTAAAAGCTACACCAGGACGGCCGCACGAAATAGATGAGTTTTCAGGGCCCGGCGGAAGAATTGCAGGTCCGTGGTTGTGCGCAGGTCGGGGGGAAGGTCATTCCAGAGGGCCGGAGCTGCCACAGAGAAGACTCTCCCCCTGGGGGTCACCAGCCGACATTGGCTAGTCGACGGGACCCTGAGGAGGCCCTCTCTGTGGGAGCGGACTGGTCGATGGGAGGTATGCGGCAGGAGACAGTCTTGCAAATATTCAGGTCCATTGCCATGGAGCACTTTGAAGGTTGTTACTAAGACCTTGAAGCGCACCCGGAAAACCACAGGCAGCCAGTCTAGTTGTGTTTTCTGTCTGGCTTCCATTGTACGTCTGGCAGAGAATAGGACTACACCAGACTTGCTCTTAGTTTTCTGAATGTGTTTTTCAAAAGTTGTTATTCAATTGGATTGAATGTCTTAAAGATTTTTAAAAAAATCTAATTTGTCAGAGTTTGTTGCAGAAAAATCAAATACGGAAAGCCCACAAAGGTAACTGATGCAGCTGCATTCATTAACATCTTTATATACATAAGAATAGATGAATAAATGTACAATACCAACAGGTGGTTCTCCCAAGTAAACACAAAGCAGGAGAGTTACAGGCAAACATAAGCAGTTAGCTTCATTTCAGCAGACAAGCCCAGGCAGACTGCTAGTTTACTTCTCAGAGCAGCAGACGGCTTTCTTAAGTTTCTGTTTCAATTCTCTGTACAGACCTGTTTAAGCTCCCATTGACTAACTTAGTTGCTATGCCTATTCATTGGCTGACCTTGGGTGGGTGGATGGATAGATGAGTAGAGAGATAGATGGATGGATGGATGGATAGATAGATAGATAGATAGATAGATAGATAGATAGATAGATAGATAGATAGATAGATAGATAGACAGACAGACAGACAGACAGACAGACAGACAGACAGACAGACAGCAGACAGACAGACAGATGAGATGGATGAGATAGATAGATAGATAGATAGATAGATAGATAGATGGATGGATGGATGGATGGATGGATGGATGGATGGATGGATGGATGGATGGATGGATGGATGGATGGATGGATAGATAGACAGATAGACAGACAGACAGACAGACAGACAGACAGACAAATAAATAAATAAACCAACACATTTTTAGGCTGCATAAACAGAGGGATAGAATGAAGGTCACATGAAGTGTAAATATCACTTTATAATGCCTTGGTAAGGCCACATTTGGAATACTGCATCCAGGTTTGGTCGGCAAGATGTAAAAAAGATGTGGAGACTCTAGAAAGAGTGCAGAGAAAGAGTGCAGAGAAGAGCAACAAAGAGGATTAGGAGACTGGAGGCTAAAACATATGAAGAACGGTTGCAGGAACTGGGTATGTCTAGTTTAATAAAAAGAAGGACTAGGGGACATATGATAGCAGTCTTCCAATATCTCAGGGGTTGCCCCAAAGAACAGGGAGTCAAACTCTTCTCCAAAGCACCTGAGGGCAGAACAAGAAGCAATGGGTGGAAACTAATCAAGGAGAGAAGCAACTTAGAACTGAGGAGAAATTTCCTGACAGTTAGAACAATTAACCTCTGGAACAGCTTGCCTCCAGAAGTTGTGAATGCCCCAACCCTGGAAGTCTTTAAAAAGATGTTAGATAGCCATTTGTCTGAAATGGTATAAGGTTCTTGCCCACGCAGGGGGTTGGAGAAATTTCCTGACAGAAGAATTAATCAGTGGAACAACTGGCCTCCAGAAGTTGTAAATGTTTCCAACACTGGAAGGTTCTAAGAAGAGAGTGGACAACCCTTTGTCTGAAGTGATGTAGGGTTTCCTGTCTAAGCGGGTGGTTGGACTAGAAGACCTCCAAGGTCCCTTCCAACTCTGTTATTCTATATTCTCAGGTGGCTTCTGATAGTCATGTAATTGTTGTAGAAAATTAACAGAGGAGATTGTTTTTTAAAAGTGAGCATTGTTGTTTTGTTTTACTACTAGTATTGGAGTGAGGGGAATAGTTTGCAGGCAGATAGGAAAAAAAATGCTACAAGAAAACAGTGGAAAGCCACCTCTATCCTGTTGTTAATAACAAGGAAGACTCATTTCTAATAAGTGGATGAGGCAAGTGTCAGATCTGCAGCCATATTTTCTTTTGGATCTTTGGCCTGCCACACTTTCTATTATTCTGCTATGCCTTTTCTATGGTGGGAAAATGGGAGGGGGGATTATATGGAGTTAGATGATAGGTAACCATAACAAAATTCATTTCTAGAAAGCCAAGGTCATCCTTTGTCTTTGCACCTCTGCACCTGACTGGAATTAGATGGGTGGAACTGCCAGAATGGCAGTGGGAGTTTGGACCATGGGATGGACTGGTGGGTGTGGGGGCAAGATCTTGTACTTTCAACTGGGTGGGGAAAACCCGGAAGCCTTCAGATTCGAGTTTTCCCAAATGGGCCAACATGGCTCTCTTTATGAATTGGAACTTTGAGCAATCCTTTGCCTCGGAATCTGATTTCATTTTGGATGTTATTTGGAACCTGACATAGAGTCCAAAAGCTCTTGTGCACATCCTCCATTTGTAAAGTTCTAAGTCTCTGGACAAATCCATTCCCCCAGCACTAGAGGACCTTAAGGATCCCTTCCAATTCTATAAGGCCACATTTGGAACATTTTGCCAGTTTGCCACTTTAGAGAGATGGGTAGATGGATGGATGGATGGATGGACGAATGGATGGATGGATGGATGGATGGATGGATGGATGGATGGATGGACAGATGGACAGACAGGAAGGCAGGCAGGCAGACAAACAGACTGACTGACTGACTTCTTTATTGGCCAAGTGTGATTGGACACACAAGGAATTTGTCTTTGGTGCAGATGCTCTCAGGGTACATAAAAGACAAGATACATTCTATAGAATGGAGTGGAGTGGAGTGGAGCAGAATAGAATAGAATAGAATGGAATGGAATGGAATGGAATGGAATGGAATGGAATGGAATGGAATGGAATGGAATGGAATATGGAATGGAGTGTAGTGGAGTGGAGTGGAGTGTAGTGTAGTGGAGTGGAGTGGAACGGAACGGAACGGAACGGAATGGAACGGAACAGAACAGAACAGAACAGAATAGAATAGAATAGAATAGAATAGAAAAGGATTCTTTATTGGCCAAGTGTGATTGGACACACAAGGAATTTGTCTTGGGTGCAGATGCTCTCAGGGTACATAAAAAGACAAGATACATTCTATAGAATGGAGTGGAGTGGAGCAGAATAGAATAGAATAGAATAGAATAGAATAGAATGAAATAGATTGGAATGGAATGGAATATGGAATGGAATATGGAATGGAATGGAATAGAATATGGAGTGGAGTGGAGTGGAGTGGAGTGGAACGGAACGGAACAGAACAGAACAGAACAGAACAGAACAGAACAGAACAGAACAGAACAGAACAGAATAGAATAGAATAGAATTCTTTATTGGCCAAGTGTGATTGGACACACAAGTAATTTGTCTTGGGTGCAGATGCTCTCAGGGTACATACAGAAAAATAAAATAGAATACATTCAGCAAGAATTGTTAAGATGCAACACGTAGTGATGGTCATAGGTTACTAATAAGCAATCAACTCATACTAGGAAACAAATAAAACAAATAAAACAAATAAAACAATGCAAACTGTATCGATACAAGCAACCTGGTTATAGTCATAAGTGGGAAGAGATAGGTACTAAGAAGGATGAGAAGTATAATAGTAATGCAGCCTTACTAGTTTGACAGGCTTGTGAGAATTAGTTGTTTAGCAGAGTGATGGCATTCAGGGGGAAAACCTGTCTATGTGTCTAGTTGTTTTGGTGTGCAGTGACCTATCAGGTCTGTAGGTCTATGATAACATGATTTCATTTCTGAGGTTGGATAGACTGCAAATATCAACACTCATCGAAGAAAGGGAGAACTGACTGACTCCAGCCTTTAGCGAAAGGAAGGGTGGGGAGAGTAGAGAAAGCGATAAACAGGAATCATTCATAAATCCTGCAGGTCCCCTCCTACTACATCAGCCAAATTATCTCCCTTCCACTAATCATCAATATCCCTGACCTTTGTCATAAAACCCCAGGTCATTTATATCTATATCTCATTTAAAAAGTATCATCCCACAATCACCTCTTTGGACGCATGAAAGTCGTGTCAAAAAGAATCATTGACTTATTGTCAAAACACACCCAGGCTTCCGCATTAATATATAAGCCGGCACCTTTCTCATCAGTCAGGAAATAATTCCTGGTAGTTACCGGGCAATGGGAAATTGGAGACAGGAGGTGAAACATCCTTCACTCCACCCCTGCAGGGATTGGATGATGAAGATGATGGATGAAGGTGGGAGAGCATTACCCTGGCCTTAATTTTTCTCTTTCCGTCAGGTGGGGACTTAGAAAATTGTCGTTGGCAATTTATTTTCTTTGGAGTCGTGTTATTCCCCTCACAACCCTTTTTTTTCCCCCAGAGATGCACCCACATCTGTGCCACTGAATTACACAAACAGGTTCTGAGCGGAAGCATGGTGGAACTAATGGGGAGGTACAGTTTTGGAATGAGTTTGGTGGGTGTGGGGGGTGTGAGGGCAAAAGGGAACATGGAATGGTAAGGTTGGACTAGTAGGGAAATTCAGCTTTTTTCCTACTGGTTCTTTGGGCATGGCTTGGTGGCAGAGGAAGGATACTACAAAATCCCCATTCCAGCCCCATTCCAGGGAAAGGATACTGCAACATCTCCATTCCCTCCCACTCCAGGGGAAGGATACTGGGAAATCTCCATTCCCTCCCCACTCCAGGGAAAGGATACTGGGAAATCTCCATTCCCTCCCCACTCCAGGGGAAGGATACTGCAAAATTCCCATTCCCTCTCCACTCCAGGGGAAGGATACTGGGAAATCTCCATTCCCTCCCCACTCCAGGGGAAGGATACTGCAAAATTCCCATTCCCCCTCCGCTCCAGGGGAAGGATACTGCAAAATTCCCATTCCCTCTCTACTCCAGGGGAAGGATACTGGGAAATCTCCATTCCCTCCCCACTCCAGGGGAAGGATACTGCAAAATTCCCATTCCCTCTCCATTCCAGGGAAAGGATACTGGGAAATCTCCATTCCCTCCCCACTCCTAAGGGAAAGATGCTGCAAAATCTCCATTCCCTCCTACTCCAGGGGAAGGATACTGTAAAATCTCCATTCCATCCCCATTCCAGGGTAATGATACTGCAAAATCCCCATTCCCTCTCCACTCGAGGGGAAGGATACTGGGAAATCACTCCCTCTCCATTCCAGAAAAAGGATACTGGGAAATCTCCATTCCCTCCCCACTCCAGGGGAAGGATATTGCAAAATCTCCATTCCCTCCCACTCCAGGGGAAGGATACTGCAAAATTCCCATTCCCTCTCCACTCCAGGGGAAGGATACTGGGAAATCTCCATTCCCTCCCCACTCCAGGGGAAGGATACTGCAAAATTCCCATTCCCCCTCCACTCCAGGGGAAGGATACTGCAAAATTCCCATTCCCTCTCTACTCCAGGGGAAGGATACTGGGAAATCTCCATTCCCTCCCCACTCCAGGGGAAGGATACTGCAAAATTCCCATTCCCTCTCCATTCCAGGGAAAGGATACTGGGAAATCTCCATTCCCTCCCCACTCCTAAGGGAAAGATGCTGCAAAATCTCCATTCCCTCCTACTCCAGGGGAAGGATACTGTAAAATCTCCATTCCATCCCCATTCCAGGGGAATGATACTGCAAAATCCCCATTCCCTCTCCACTCGAGGGGAAGGATACTGGGAAATCACTCCCTCTCCATTCCAGGAAAAGGATACTGGGAAATCTCCATTCCCTCCCCACTCCAGGGGAAGGATGCTGCAAAATCTCCATTCCCTCCCACTCCAGGGGAAGGATACTGCAAAATCTCCATTCCCACCCTACTCTGGGACCAGCCAGATATTGCATTTGCTGGTTCTTCCAACTACTCAAAATTTCTGCTACCAGTTCTCCAGAACCTTCCAGAACCTGCTGGATTTCACGCCTGGGTTGGAAGGGGCCTCGGAGGTCTTCTAGTCCAACTTCCTGAACTCGCATCATTCCAGTCAAATGGCTGTCCAGTCTCTTTGTGAAAATCTCCAGCAATGGATGTCCCCAAGGTGCTTTTTTTCAGGAGGCAACTGGAGTTTTGCTCCTCATCCAAGAAGCTTCTTCAGCTCTGATGGGATAGTGGGGAATGGAAGGATTTATATTCCTTGCAGACAGCTGGTTATTTACATCAAGGGGGAAAAAATTACATTTTCTCAATGAAGATTGTTGTGCTCATGTGCAGAACAGAAAATGAAGATGGTGGTACTCAGGATAGAACCAATATGGTCACATGTCCGGCCAAATTACTACCTGTCTTCGTACAGCTGATGGGCTGGCTGCTAAAGCAAGGTCATGGCACTCACTTGAAAGTAAATCAGGAATCAAACTTGAACATTGGGCACTATCTAATAAAATGAAATTCAATTGTGAAAAGCGTAAGGTTCTACATTTAGGCAAGAAAAACAAAATGCACAGGTACAGTATAGGTGGCACCTTGCTCAGTAGTAGCAACTGTGAGAGGGATCTTGGAATCCTAGTGGACAACCATTTAAATATGAGCCAGCAGTGTGCAGCAGCTGCCAAAAAAGCCAACACAGTTCTAGGCTGCATAAACAGAGGGAGAGAATCTAGATCACGTGAAGTGTTAATGCCACTGTATAGTGCCTTGGTAAGGCCACACTTGGAATACTGCATACAGTTTTGGTCGCCACGATGTAGAAAAGACGTGGAGACTCTGGAAAGAGTGCAGAGAAGAGCAACCAAGATGATTAGGGGACTGGAGACTAAAACATATGAAGAACGTTTGCAGGAACTGGGTATGTCTAGTTTGACGAAGAGAAGGACCAGGGGAGACATGATAGCAGTGTTCCGATATCTCAGGGGTTGCCACAAAGAAGAGGGAGTCAAACTATTCTCCAAGGCACCTGGGGGCAGGACAAGAAGCAATGGGTGGAAACTAATCAAGGAGAGAAGCAACTTAGAACTAAGGAGAAATTTCCTGACAGTTAGAACAATTAACCTCTGGAACAGCTTGCCTCCAGAAGTTGTGAATGCCCCAACCCTGGAAGTCTTTAAGAAGATGTTAGATAGCCATTTGTCTGAAATGGTATAAGGTTCCTGCCCACGCAGGGGGTTGGACTAGAAGACCTACAAGGTCCCTTCCAACTCTGTTATTGTATTGTATTGTAACACTGTAATAGGGGTGTGTGTCTGTCTGTCTGTCTGTCTGTCTGTCTCACAAGAACAAAGAATGCTTATCAACAGGAAATATGCATGTGTAAAGCTTGTAGCAATTATGGGTAGTTGGAAAGTTGATAAAAGCAACAAGGATTAGACAATTTGCAGACCTCAGCTAAAAGTTAGGAATAGAAATGGCCGGCAACAAATGAAATGCCTGTTAGATAACTCCTAGGGCATTCATTAGCCAAGGCTTAGGAATGGGGCAGATATAGACCAATAGAACAAATGGTAGAATTAGTGCTAAAACGTTTATTAGAGGGTATTTCTTATTATTTCACCTTGTCCCGCCTTCTCCTTTAGGGAAATTGTACAACGCTCACTTAATCCTTTGTTCTTGGTTCTGGGCCTTTTAATCAGGAACCCTTTTCCTTGGAGGACTCCAATAGAAAGCAATCTGAGAACCTGCATCTCGTGACTGGCGTCCATCCTTGGCTTCGGCACCAGGCTGAGACCCGAATTGGGGACAACACAGCGGTGGCTCTTTGGCTTTGAAACAGAGATGAGCACCGCCCCCTAGAGTCAGGAACGACTAACAGATATGTGTGAGAGAAACCTTGACCTTTTACACTTTTTTTAAAAGAAAAAAATGTTTCACACACACAACGCTGGAAGATTCTGGCAGTTTGGTTTTTAACAGCTTCTGCCTTCAGTGAACTGAGACGAAGATGTTCTCGGGAGTGAATTTTCTTTTTCTCTCTCCCTTTTTTTTCTTTTCTTTTCTTTTTCGGTGCCAGCTGCAGCGAAATTATACATGCAGGTTGCTACGTAGAGCGGGCTCTGAACACCAAGCCAAGTGTAAAGACTTTTGAAGGGCCTTGCACTTCTCTCTCTCTCTCTCTCTCTCTCTCTCTTTTGACAATTTTGGCAAATGGAAACGCAACTTTTGCCAACGCTTGCCCTTTGTTTTCTGTCAAATCTGCCTGTCCACAGCTGTCTGGCGGCACACTTTCATGTTGCTAGGTTATCAGAGAAGGAGCCAATTGAAACACATTTAACCCAATAGTCTTTTTAATTGAGAATTTTTGCTGCTTAGTGGTGTGTGTGTGTGTGTGTGTGTGTGTGTGAGAGAGAGAGAGAGAGAGAGAGAGAGAGAGAGAGAGAGTTTAATCCTGGAATGAATTAAATTAAAAAAGGAAGGGAGGGAGGAAGGGAGAGACAGACACACAGAGAGAGAAAGGGAGAGACAGAGACAGAGAGGGGGGAGATAGAATGAGGCAAAGAGAAAGAGACAGAGAGACAGAGAGGGGAGAGAGACAGAGAGACAGAGAGAAACAGAGAGAAAGAGACAGAGAAAGAGAGACAGAGACAGAGATAGAGATAGAGAGACACAGAGACACACAGAGAGAGTCAGAGAGAAAGAAAGAGAGAGAGAGAGAAAGAAAGAAACAGAGAGAGAGACAGAGAAAGAGAGAGAGAGACAGAGAGAAAGAGATAGAGAAAGAAAGGGACAGTGAGACAAAGAGAGAGAGAGAGAGAGAGAGAGAAAGAGACACAGAGGAGAGAGACAGAGAAAAAGAAAGAGAGAAAAAGAGACGGAGAGAGAGAGAAAGAGACAGAGAAAGACAGAGAGACAGAGAGAGACTGAGAGAGAGAGACTGAGAGAGAGAGAGAGAGAGAGAGAGAGAGAGAGAGAGAGAGAGAGAGAGAGAGAGAGAGAGAGAGAGAGAGAGAGAGAGAGAGAGAGAGAGAGAATGGGTGAGAGAGAATGGGTGAGAGCCCTTCCTTTCTTAAAAAGAAAAGAAAACCTGTTCATTCGGATGATATTTTTAAGACAAAACAATCCACAGGCTGGATTTATCATCCGATGTTTAAGGGAACGCCGTCGGTTCATAAGCCCCGAACACGCATAGAAGTCAGAAATTCGCAGACCAAGAACAAAAGGATAACATGTGAATGAAAAACAAAGCGAAGACCAGAATAATTAAAAAGCAATTAGCATAGAAAGGAATATTTATTCATGGAAAGTAAAATGAAATCTGCTCAGGGTAAAAGAAGGAAGGAGCAAAGAAGGCGGGTGGGATGCAGAATTCTCACACACAACGTTCCTTCTTTTATTCCTTTTAGGAATACAAAAATCATTCGAGAACTGGCGAGAGTGCAAGTGGCTCCCTTCCTTCCTTCCTTCCTTCTTTCCTTCCTTCCTTCCTTCCTTCCTTCCTTCCTTCCTTTTTTTTCTTTCTTTCTTTCTTTCTTTCTTTCTCTCTACATCCCTCCATTCCTTCCTCCCTTTCTCCTTTCTTTCTTTCTTTCTTTCTTTCTTTCTTTCTTCCTTTCTTTCTTTCTCCATCCCTCCATTCCTTCCTCCCTTTCTCCTTTCTTTCTTTCTTTCTTTCTTTCTTTCTTTCTCCATCCCTCCATTCCTTCCTCCCTTTCTCCTTTCTTCCTTCCTTCCTTCCTTCCTTTCTTTCTTTCTTTCTTCCTTCCTTCCTTTCTTTCTTTCTTTCTTTTTTCTTCCTCTTGCTCTCTCCCTCTCTTTCTCCTTCCTTCCCTTCCTCCCTCCCTCTTTTTCCTTCTCCTCCATCTTCCCTTCCTTTCTTCCTCTCTGCCTTTCTTCCTCCCTCTCTTTCTTCCTTCCTTCCTTCCCTCCTTCCTTTTTTCTTTCTTTCTTCCTTTCTTCCTTCCTTTTTTCTTTCTTTCTTTCTTTCTTTGTCTCTCCATCCCTCCATTCCTTCCTCCCTTTCTCCTTCCTTCCTTCCTTCCTTCCTTCCTTCCTTCCTTCCTTTCTTTCTTTTTCTTCCTCTTGCTCTCTCCCTCTCTTTCTCCTTCCTTCCTTCCCTTCCTCCCTCCCTCTTTTTCCTTCTCCTCCATCTTCCTCCCTCTCTTTCTCCTTTTCTTTCTTCCTCCCTTTCTTCCTTTCTTTCTTTCTTTTTCTTTCTCTCTCTCCCCCTCTCTCTCCTTCCCTCCCTCTCTTTCTCCTCCCTTCCTTCCTCCCTTTCCTTCCTTCCTCCATGCCTTTCTTTCCTTCTGTTCTTCCTTTCTTCCTTCCCTCCTTATCTTTCTTTCTTTCTTTTTTCTTTCTTTCTTTCTTTCTTTCTTTTTCTTTCACATAATATAGAAAATCACTTTTGAAAAAGGTGGAAAAAATTAGCTGATTTTTATCCCATGTCACACAGATGCCAGAGTAACACATGAAATATTTCCACCCAAGGAAATAAACCCAAAACTAACCTCCCTTCTTATTTCACTTGTAATTGTTGTAGCTGCAGTCACCATCAGCACCCTTGAAAAATGAAAAGTAAAATGGTATATGTGTATGTGTGGATATGGTGTAACTAAATGTGCCTGAAAAAAGAAAGAAAAAGAAAGAAAGGAAGGAATGAAGGGAGGAAAGAAAGAAAGAAAGAAAGAAAGAAGGAGGGGGAGGGAGGGAAGGGAGAGGGAGGAAAAGAGGGGAAAGAAGGGAGGGAGAGAAAGAAAGAAAGAAAAAAGAAAAAAGAAAGAAAGAAGGAAGGAAGGAAGGAAGGAAAGAAAGAATGATGGAAGGAAAGAAAAAAGGGAGGGAGGAAGAGAAAGAAAGAAAGACAGAGAAAGAAAGAAAGAAGGAGGGGGAGGGAGGGAAGGGAGAGGGAGGAAAAGAGGGGAAAGAAGGGAGGGAGGGAGAGAAAGAAAGAAAGAAAAAAGAAACAAGAAAGAAGGAAGGAAGGAAGGAAAGAAAGAATGATGGAAGGAAAGAAATAAGGGAGGGAGGAAGAGAAAGAAAGAAAGAAAGACAGAGAAAGAAAGAAAGAAAGAAAGAAAGAAAGAAAGAAAGAAAGAAAGAAAGAAAGAAAGGGAGGGAGGGAGGGAGGGAGGGAGAGGAAGGAATGAAGGAAAGAGAGAAAGAGAAAACAAGGAAAGAAAGAAAAAAGAAAGGAGGGAGGGAGGAAGAAAAGGGAAAAAACAAAACAAACAAAGAAAGAAAGAAAAAGAAAGGAGGGAGGGAGGAAGAGAAAGAAAGGAAGGAAGGAAATACCTGTGGAGAATCAGGAGATTTGGTGGTATCAATCGCAGAGGTAGAACCATAAGGAGCATTTGGAAGAAGAGGAAGAGGAAGCGAAGGAAGAACGGGAGGAGGAGGTCAACCGAAAACAGGTAAAGAGTTCAGAGTTAGGATTGTGGAAGAAGAGAGTTAATTGTTTTCTAGCAAACATGGGCAGCCATGGGACCAATGTACCCTTTGGGCTTCCCTTGGTGCCCACAAACCCCCATTCTTATCTCATCCTCCAAAAAGCTATTTTTATAAGTATAATAAAAAGGAGTAATCCAGAAGTTGGAACATTACAAGGAAAAATGCAAGCGCCTCGCATATTTATTTGCAACGATTCTTTCAGATTCCTAAAAGGTTCCCTTTGGGGGGGATATAAAGCATCCTGGAGGAAGAAGACAAGATGGGTTGCTTTGTTTTCTTCTAAATCCGCATTTTGTAACTACTTGCATCACGTCAACCATATAGTGAGTAAAATTAAGCCAATGTTCCTAGGCTGGTTTATGACCGTAGTAAAGATCGGCCTGGTTTGATTTGATGCCAACATTCAAAGTGTACTTAATACTACAACTGCGTTGTGAGATGGACCTTAGAGTCCTAATGGACCATCACTTAAATAGGAGCCAGCAGTGGACTGCAACTACCAAAAGTACTTAGGCTGCATCAACAAAGGGATAGCATCACAATCACGGGAAGTCTTACCACTGCTTTACAATGGCTTGGTAAGACCACATTTTGAACACTGCATCCAATTCTGGTCATCAGGACACACACAAAATATATTGAAACTCTAGAAAGAGTGCAGAGAAGAGCAACAAAGATGATCAGGAGACCGGAGGCTCAAACATATGAAGAATGGTTGCAGGGACTGGGCGTGGCTAGTCTAGCAAAGAAGACTGGGGGTGACATGACAGCATTCTTCAAATATCTAATGAGCTACCACAAAGAATAGAATGTGCAATGTAGAATAACAGAATTGGAAGGGAACTCAGAGGTCTTCTAGTCCAATTCCCTGCTTAGGCAGGAAACCCTACACCACTTCAGACACCTCTTCATAAAAACTTCCGGTGTTGTAGCATTCACCACTTCTGGACGCAAGATGCTCCACTGATTAATTGTTCTCACTGTCAGGAAATTCCTCCTCAGTTCTAAGTTGCTTCTCTCCTTGATTGGTTCCCACCCATTGCTTCTTGGTCTACCCTCAGGTGCCTTGGTGAATAGTTTGACTCCCTCTTCTTTGTGGCAACCCCTGAGATATTGGAAGACTGCTATCATGTCTCCCCTGGTCCTTCTTTTCATTAAATTAGACCTACCCAGTTCCTGCAACTGTTCTTCATGTGTTTTAGTCGCCAGTCCCCTAATCATCTTCCTTGCTCTTCTCTGCACTCTTTCCAGAGTCTCCACATCTTTTCTACATCGTGGCAACCAAAACTGAATGCCGTATTCCAAGTGTGGCCTTATAAAGTGGTCTTAACACTTCTCATGATCTTGATTCTATCCCTCTGTTTATGTAGCCTAGAACTGTGTTGGCTTTTTTGGCAGCTGCTGCACACGGCTGGCTTGTATTTAAATGGTTGTCCACTAGGACTCCAAGATCCCTTTCACAGTTACTACTATTGAGCAAGGTAGTTTTGACTCCCTCTTCTTTGTGGCAACCCCTGAGATATTGGAACACTGCTATGATGTCTCTCCTGGTCCTTCTTTTCAATAAACTAGACATATCTTGTTCCAGCCGCCCTTCTTTATGTTTTAGCCTCTAGAAGAGAAGGTCAACTTATTTTCTGAAGCACCTTAAAGTAGGATAAGAAGGAATGGATGGAAACTAATCAAGGAGAGAAGCAACATAGAACAGAGGAGAAACTTCCTAATAGTAAGAACAATTAATCAGCGGAATGACCAGCTTTCAGAAGTTGTGGGTGCTTCATTGTTAGATGTTTTAAAGAGCAGATTGGACAGCCATTTCTGGGTCTCCTGCTTGAGCAGAGCAGTGGACCAGAAGACCTATTATTCTCCAACTCTATTATTTATTTGTGGATTCCAGGCAGGTGAACTGTATTCGAGGACTGGTCTGGCAAAGGTTTTGAATGCCCTAGTTAGCAATACAACGTTACCGAAGAAGAAGCTTCAGAAGATTAGGTTAACAACTCTTAACACCTTCTTTGGCAATGCTGTTACAGTGAGCTCTGGGGCTTAGATCATTTGAGATGCGTACTCCAAGATCCTTGACAGAGTGAGGGCCATCTACAAGGTCGTATCTGCCCAGTTTGTATTTGGTGTTCTGATTTTTATTGCCCATGTGTAAGTCAGAGCATTTGTTAGTTGAGATTTGGAGTTGACCATTACGACACATAGTCGAGGTCACTTTGCGGGGCAGATTCAAAGATGAAAAAGTATCCAGGCTCAATGCTTCAATTTTTTTTTAAAAAAGTGATTTTTAAAGTCCCATCCTTTACTTTTTTCACCTCCTTAGGTGGCACCCACAGTCTGCATCCCCCTATCCCATCACGAGCTATGATACCATCGGATGGCTCTAAGCAGAAGCCTGGATAGAGAAAGCGATGTAAAACACACAGCTCAGCTTCCTTGACATGAAGGAAGTGCCAAAGCATTGTCGTGGAAAGAGCTGTCAATTACCTTTAATTGGTTTTGCAATTTGCTATTAGGCTCTGTTTGGGCGAGGAAGAATTGATGGCTGGTTTCTCAAAGCTTTTAGATTCCCATTAAGTCTTTCAGATCAATGGCGGAAGACCGGATGATATGACAGATTATGGATTCCATCACTCGCACAATCATCACAATCACAATCATCATTGGTCGCCACGATGTAGAAAAGACGTGGAGACTCTGGAAAGAGTGCAGAGAAGAGCAACCAAGATGATTAGGGGACTGGAGACTAAAACATATGAAGAACGGTTGCAGGAGCTGGGTATATCTAGTTTGATGAAGAGAAGGACCAGGGGAGACATGATAGCAGTGTTCCGATATCTCAGAGGGTGCCACAAAGAAGAGGGAGCCAAACTATTCTCCAAGGCACCTGGGGGCAGGACAAGAAGCAATGGGTGGAAACTAAAGATGTTAGACAGCCATTTGTCTGAAATGGTATAAGGTTCCTGCCCATGCAGGGGGTTGGACTAGAAGACCTACAAGGTCCCTTCCAACTCTGCTATTGTATTGTATTGTACTTAATCAAGGAGAGAAGCAACTTAGAACTAAGGAGAAATTTCCTGACAGTTAGAACAATTAACCTCTGGAACCGCTTGCCTCCAGAAGTTGTGAATGCCCCAACCCTGGAAGCCTTTAAAAAGATGTTAGATAGCCATTTGTCTGAAATGGTATAGGGTTCCTGCCCACGCAGGGGGTTGGACTAGAAGACCTACAAGGTCCCTTCCAACTCTGCTATTGTATTGTATTGTATTGTATCTTTAAAGCGCTCCATGGCTCGGGGCCTAGTTATATGTGAGACCGTCTTCTGCCCCATACATCCCTGTGTCCAATCCGCTCCCACAGAGAGGCCTTCTCAGGGTGCCGTCGGCCGGGCAATGCCAGCTGGCGACACCCAAGGGAAGGGCCTTCTCTGTGGCGGGCCCTACCCTTTGGAACGACTTACCCCCGGAACTACACACCATCTCAGACCTCCGCCTCTTCCGCCAGTGTCTAAAGACACACCTTTTTCATCAAGCCGGCCTAGCGTAACCTTCGCCTATGACTATTTTTAGACAGTTTTAATTGGGGATTTTAAATTAATTTTAGCACAGGATAGGAATGTAATATGTCTTTTAAATTTTATATTTTTGTCAGATTTGTATGTTTTAAATTCCTGTGCACCGCCCTGGGTCCTTTTTGAAGAAGGGCGGGGTATAAATTTTATAAAATAAAAAATAAATAAAATAATGCCGTGACGGTCTAAAAATAGACCCAAGTCATCCCGTAGAGACAACAAGAGGAAGGGGAATTCCCAGAGACCCCAGAGACTCTCGCAAAGTCTCTGGAGGTCAGGGAGAAACCCCTGTTTTCTGGCGTTCAAGTGCCACCCCCCGAAGCAGCTGACAGCCCCTATCAAGCTATTTCTGATCAAGTCATGACTTCCCAATTTCGCTCCAGGCTTTCAAAATTTCCAAAAAAGCTTGTGTGCTGGTTAGATATAGAGTTCATTCAAAATGGAGTTTCTTTTACCCAAATAATCTGGAGGCTTCCATCCCCATTCTCACACACAAGATCGTTCAACACAGCGCACGCTGATCCACTAAGGCTGCCAGACATCTGAGGGGAGAAGTGTAAAGACCTTGACTTGCGACTGGTCTAAAGTCTTCGACCTACGACTGGTGCCAAGTCCTTGACTTACGAATGACAGCACGGCAACCAAAGGCTCGCACCTATTGGTTAAGACACGCCTGGCTTTGCTGCCGTTGGCCACTCTGCTTGACAGCTCTAGTATAAGCTCATTTGTGACTGCTGTGTGATGATCATCACAGAGACCTGGCTTCATCCACTTGTACCGGATGCGTCTGTGGAGCTAACTAACCACACCACACATCGCTTTGACAGAAACAACAACTCTGGTAAAAGCAAAGGTGGAGGACTGTGTATTTACACACATAATAGCTGGTGTACTAACAGTAGAGTTGCTTACACACACTGTTCTGCAAACGTGGAATTCCCAACTGTCATTTGTCGGCCATTTTATCTGCCTGGAGAGATTTCTGTTATAGTTGTCACTGCTGTCTATATTCCACCTGATGCAAATGTTAGCACAACGCTCAAACCAATTTCATTGTAATTTTATTTTATTTTATTACAATGACAATAAAGATTATTATTATTATTGTTGTTATTGTTGTTATTGTTGTTATTGTTGTTATTGTTGTTATTGTTGTTATTGTTGTTGTTGTTGTTGTTGTTGTTGTTATTATTATTATTATTATTATTATTATTATTATTATTATTATTATTAACAGCTGTCAAGCAGAGCGGGGTGTTGAGGATGTTGAGTTACCATTTTTTGCAGTTCTGTAACAATAAACGTTGTGAAGGTTACCTCATTGAGTCTGTCGCCTCGTATCGGCCCAGTCTTCAATAAGAAGGATGACTGTAGCAAATGGGAAGCGAGCACTCTGCAAAGCCAGAGCTGCAAATCCTGCAACATTGGTGCCCACACGTCTGCCCGACATGTGGCACAACATTTCATGCCCGTACCGACCTTACCAGCCACCTGCAGACATATTGTGGACAGTCCACAACCCGTTAGATGTTAAGTCCTCTTCGAACACGATGGGTGGACATCATCACTGGGGTACAAGTTAAAGAACCAGTGTGGTCCATGTTAAAACCGTTGGCCTTGATCCTAAAGGTCCTTTTTTTTTTTCAAGAGGCAACTGGTTTTTCTTTGAAGACATTTTGCTTCTCAATCAAGAAGCTTTTTCAACTCTGACTGGACGGTGAGGAATGGAAGGATTTGTACTCCTTGCAGATGGCTGGTCATTTGCATCCTTTTAGCAGGTCATTGAGGTCATCTGGAGATTTATCTGTGTCATCAGGGTCACCTGAGGGGTACAAATGGGTGTGTAGCCTTCTTGGGACTGTTGAAATGGATCCTTCCCTTCCCCAACATCCAAGCAGAGCTGAGGAAGCTTCTTGGATGAGAAGCGAAATGTCTTCAAAGAAAAAACAGGAAGTCCAGTTGCCTCCTAGAAAAGCATGTTATATTCTACAGAGATACTTGGTTGATACCTAGGATGCTGGCAGCAAACTGTATCAACAATTAGCACTAGTCAATAGTATTTGTAATATTTTTTATTTTTCATTTTATTAAATTTATACCCCGCCCTTCTCCGGAGAGGACCCAGGGCGGCGCACAGGAATTTAAAAAACATACAAAATGATAAAATACAAAATTTAAAAGACATATTAAATTACCATCCTATGCTAAAATCCAATTAAAATCCCCAAATTAAAACTGTCTAAAATAGTCCCAGCGGAGGTTACGCTAGGCCGGCTTGGTGAAAGAGATGTGTCTTTAGACACTAGCGGAAGAGGCGGAGGTCCGAGATGGTGCGTAGTTCAGAGGGTAGGTCGTTCCAAAGGGCGGGGCCCGCCACAGAGAAGGCCCTTCCCCTAGGTGTCGCCAGTCGGCATTGCCCGGCCGACGGCACCCTGAGAAGGTCCTCTCTGTGGGAGCGGATCGGATGAAGGAATGTATGAGGCAGGAGACGGTCTCGCATATAACTAGGTCCCGAGCCATGGAGCACTTTGAAGATGGTCGTCAAAACCTTGAAGCGCATTTTTAAATGTTCAGTTGGCTGAGTTTCATGTTTTATGAATAAATAATAATAATAATAATAGCAATAATAACCTAAGCTAACACCACCTCTGAACTTAATCCTCTCTTGACACCTCCCTCCGTTCCAGCTGAAGATTCCACCACAAAATTTCAACTGCAATTCTTCACGGCTGTCCCTGTTGACTGCAAATTCCGAGAAATCCAATATACTTTCTCCCTCCCTCCCTCTCTTAAATCAACACAGTTGACCCATTCAGAAGTATTTTGAACGTTGCTATCATATGCCTACTTCAATGCGTAAGTCTGCCCAGTGTAGCTTTTTTTTTTTTACATACGCCAAAGGGTTTACATCAGCAGTACATTGCAGTACCGAAATGTAATAATGGTTAAAAAAAAAAGGCCCTTAAAAGTAATTTTATCGCCAGACATTTCATTTCAGATCTTATGTAGTGTTGGGTGGCAGTTGTCACTTTGCATTGAGCGGTAAGTTGACACTAGAGGCCACTTGTGGTACCTCAGCAAGACAAAATATGAGTAGGGAAGGCATGTTAAGATAATTGTTTTCTCTTCTTCTTCTTCTTCTTCTTCTTCTTCTTCTTCTTCTTCTTCTTCTTCTTCTTCTTCTTCTTCTTCTTCTTCTTCTTCTTCTTCTTCTTCTTCTTCTAAAAAACACCAATGTATGTTCCCCACAAGGATGAAGCAAAATAATTCCAAAGGATGATCAAATTTCTTCAAATGTCAAATGAAAAGACTTGGAAATGTGGTGCACTCGTATACATGAACACTAAAATGTTCATGTATACGAGATACATCCATTCCAATGGTGGGTTTCAAAAAATTTTTAGAACCTCTTCTGTAGGTGTGGCCTGCTTTGTGGGAGTGGCTTGCTGGCCATGTGACAGAGTGGGTGTGGCTTGGCAGTCATGTGACTGGGTGGGGGTGGCCAACTCATAAAATGTGGTGAAACTCACTTAACAATGTTCTTGCTTAGCAACCAAAATGTTGGCTCAGGAACTCTGGCATTTGAAGCACGCAAGTCTTAAAGCTGTCAAATGACAAGACCCTTGCACCCCTAACCCTTTAGAAAAAAACTCCCAGGGATGTTCAAACTTGACAGCTTGAAGGCTTGTGGACTTCAACTCCCAGAATCCCTCCTCTTGCTCTTCCTCTTGATGATGGGTGGACAGGCGGGGGGAGAAAGCTGGAACCGGTTATAAATGGCACTGTAGAATTGTGGAACCTCTTCTATAGAAGAGCTTAGAACTGGCAGGAACCCAGCCCTGTTCCATTCACCCAGAGGTGGTATTCAGCCAGTTTACAGGTAGGACATTGTAGCCGATAATTCTATGTAGGTCAGACCATAGTTTGAGGTTGTTCAAGCCCAAAATTTCAAACCTGGTGGCCTAAGGGATTCTATTGTGAGCAGAGGAGCGGAGGACTCTTCTCGGGAAATACCTCTGGACTTGCTCAATTGTATTAATGTCCGATATGCAGTGTGGGTTCCAGACAGATGAGCTGTATTTGAGAACTGGTCAGGCAAATGTTTTCTATGCTCTAGTTCAGGGGTAGTCAACCTTTTTATACCTACCACCCACTTTTGTATCTCTGTTAGTAGTAAAATTTTCTAACCACCCACCGGTTCCACAGTAAGGGTGATTGATAAAGTAGGGAAGTCAATTAAATTAAAAAAAGGAAAGTGCTTCAGTATCGGACAAAAACCCCACTGCCCACCATGAAAGCTGGAACGCCCACTAGTGGGCGGTAGGGACAAGGTTGACTACCACTGCTCTAGTTAGCAGTACAATATTACCAGTGAAGAAGCCACACAAGATTAGATTAACAACTCTTAATGCCTTTTTGGCAATGTTACTACAGTGGGCTCTGGGGCTTAGATCATTAGATATGAGTACTCCAAGGTCCTTGACAGAGTGAGGGTTGTTTACAACAGGGGTCCCCAACCTTTTTGGCACCGGGGACCGGTTTTGATGTTAAAAAAATTCCGCGGACCGGTGACCATGGCTCGGCTGGCGTAGAGGGGGGAGCGGAGGGGAGGGGGTACAGGTGGCGCATGCACGCGCGGGGGGAAGTCGGCTCACTCGCCCCTCTTGGGCCCCCAATGGCGCGAGCGGCCACGCCTGCGCTCTCCCACCCCCAGTGCGTGCTCTGCCCAGGGGGCTGCTCCCTCCTCCTCCTCTCCGGCCCTTTCTAAGAGTTGCACTGCTCACTGCGGCCTGGTTCCTATCAAGCCACGGACCAGCACCGGTCCGCGGCCCGGGGGTTGGGGACCCCTGGTCTACAAGGTCATGTCCACCCAGCTTGTGCTCTGGTTTTTTTTTAATGATTTTTTTTATGTTAATGCTCTGGGTGTATTACTTCGAACCAGGGGTGAAATGCTACCAGTTTAGGCCACTTCACCCAAAAAGGTAGGAAAAAATGCTAAAAAAAAAAAAGTTTTTTTAAAAAATTCCAACGATCGCACATCGCACAGTGAAAAACGGGGTTGGGGGTCCATTTCTGCTCCAAACAGGCTTCCTAAAGCCTGCTATGTCAAAAACAGGGGGTGGGTAGGGTGTGCTGAGAAAGAAAAAAAGGAAAGAGAGAGAGACAGAGAGAGAGAGAGAGACTGACAGACAGAGACAGAGACAGAGACAGAGACAGAGACAGAGACAGAGACAGAAAGAAAGAAAGAAAGAAAGAAAGAAAGAAAGAAAGAAAGAAAGAAAGAAAGAAAGAAAGAAAGAAAGAAAGAAAGAAAGAAAGAAAGAAAGAAAGGAAGGAAGGGAGGGAGGGGGAAAAGGAGAGGAAGGAAGGACTATAAACCTGGCACTAGATGCAGCTTCAGAGGATAATCCAGGGCTGGAAGGGATCTGGAGGTCATCTAGTCCAACCCTGCTCCAGCAGGACATTGTTAAAGTCAGTTTCTGTCTTTTGATCCCCCAGTTACATGTCTACATAGTCACATGACGCCCACCAAGCCACCAAGCCACACTTTTCAGAGTCCAGGTTTTACAACATAAGAAGCAATGAGAAAGACTATTGCTCAACTCCAGACGACAATATATCCATCTCTGTATAGATTTCTCAATGACAACGTAGAGGTGTTGCCCATTCAGGAGTGTATGTAGCCTTCTATCTAAGAACTAACCAGATCAGAGGTGTCCGCAGACGTCACTCAAAGAAGTCAAGATGGTAGCCACCACAGCCTGGTGGTCTCCCTGGTTTGTCTGTGCATTGTGTCTGCTTGACTCTCTCAGGTCAACCAAAGTCAGTTGAGCGCTGCCCTCTGGCAGGGGCACAGACAAAAATATGGCTTACAAAAGGTCAGCACGGTGAAAATCTGGGGAAGTGGAGAGACAAAAGCACAACGTTCTGATTAATGGAGCAAGTACACAGATCAAGGTCTACATCAGATGGTGCCACCTAGCCCAGGGGTCAGCAATCCGTGGCTCTCGAGCCACATGTGGCTCTTTTATCCCTCTGCTGTGGCTCTCTGTTGCTGGTCAGCTCCACAATTGATAGGGCTTTCGGTTAGGAAAGGTAGAGGAAAAAGGACGCTACACTAGGAGGAGACTCTATGGTGGGGAAAACGGTGGGGAAAATGGACTTCCTGTCAGCAGAGGAAAAAGGATGCCTTGCTAGGAGGAGACTCTATGGTGGGGGAACTGGACTTCTGGTGGGCTCCAGAATTGAATGGGGAGTTCTCCATTTAGGACCTTTGCGGCTCTTTGAGGGTCTAAGGTTGCTGACCCCTGACCTAGCCAACTATCATAAGTTCCTTATGATAGGGAAGATGGAAGGAAGAAAAGAAGGGAGGGAGGAAGGAAGGAAGGAAGGAAGGAAGGAAGGAAGGAAGGAAGGAAGGAAGGAAGGAAGGAAAAAAGAAAGAAAGAAAGAAAACAAACTATATACAGACATATACATGAAATACACAATGAGAGAAATGCCCTCTAATAACCACCTAAATATAAACTTATCTTTAAGACTCCCATCAGAGTCTTAAAAGTGTTATACAATAATACAATACAGTAGTAGAGTTGGAAGGGACTTTGGAGGTCATCTAGTCCAACTCCCTGCCCAGGCAGGAAACCCTATACCATTTCAGACAAATGGCTATCCAACATCTTCTTGAAGACTTGCAGTGTTGGGGCATTCACAACTTCTGGAGGCAACTTCTGTTCCACTGATTGATTGTTCTTACTGTCAGGAAATTTCTCCTAAGTTCTAAGTTGCTTCTCTCCTTGATTAGTTTCCACCCATTGCTTCCTGTTCTGCCCTCAGGTGCTTTGGAGAATAGTTTGACTCCCTCTTCTTTGTGGCACCCTCTGAGGTATCGGAAGACTGCTATCATGTCTCCCCTGGTCCTTCTCTTCATCAAACTAGACCTACCCAGCTCCTGCAACCATTCTTCATATGTTTTAGTCTCCAGTCCCCTAATCATCTTTGTTGCTCTTCTCTGCACTCTTTCTAGAGTCTCCACATCTTTTCTACATCGTGGTGACCAAAACTGGATGCCGTATTCCAAGTGTGGCCTTCCCAAGGCCTTATAAAGTGGTAATTCCAAAGCTGCCTCAATGCATCAGCCACATTACATTGCATCAGCTTACGGATTACAGTTTACAACCTTTCATCATATGGCAGCTTTTAAATTCTCAGGACCTTGACAGCATGGGTGAGGCAGATTCATGATAAAATGGGAAAATGCTTTCTAGCAAAATCCAAAATCATTGTATTTGGTCGATATGTTGGCGGGTAGCAGAAGAGATTTATATTTTAAACTTTTGATCACCGATATCTCAGATTGACCTTTAGTATGCCATCTCCCGAGATACAGCTTGGTTTCTGATTATGGTAGCAACCCAGAATCCCCCCAAAGTAACAAAAGAATGACAAAACGTGTAGTTAATTTTGGCATGGCTGCAACGGAATGTGACATTTTGCAGAAACAGAGTTTGCAAAATATATGTGTATGCGAGAGGGAGGGTGGGGAGGACATGGGGGTAGAAGAGGAGGAGGAAGAGGGAAGAATAAAGGGAGGAGGAGGAGGAGGAGGAGGAGGAGGAGGAGGAGGGGGAGAATTAGAATTATAAGAGGAGGAGGAAGAGGAGGAGGAGAAAGAAGAGGAGGAGGAGGAGGAGGAGGAGGAAGAAGAAGAAGAAGAAGGAGGAGGAGGAGGAGGAGGAGGAGGAGGAGGAGGAGGAGGAGGAGGAAGAGGAAGAAGAAGAAGAAGAAGAAGAAGAAGAAGAAGAAGAAGAAGAAGAAGAAGAAGAAGAAGAGGAGGAGGAGGAGTTAATTTTGGCATGGCTGCAACAGAATATGACATTTTGCAGAAAACAGAGTTTGCAAAATATATGTGTATGTGAGAGGGAGGGTGGGAAGGACATGGGAGTAGAAGAGGAGGAGGAAGAGGGAGGAGGAGGAGGAGGAGGAGGAGGAAGGAAAAGGAGGAGGAGGAGGAGGAGGAGGAGGAGGAGGAGGAGGAGGAGGAGGAGGAAGTGAAGGGGGGAGAAGGAGGTGGTGATCAGATGTGGGGAGCAAAAAAGGGGAAACATAGGGTCTTACTGGATCTGGAGATAGCCAAGTTGTATTAGCTGGCATTTCAATGCCATTTTACATCATTATAGTTTTAAATGTTGCATTTCAGACGGTTGAGCCATAATAGTTGAAGGGTGTTTTCTTTTATTGAAAAATGTAACAATGTGCAGAATTTTTGGTAGCGGGGTCTATCTGGGCACAGTCCTCCAGAACATTAAAGAGGCAAATTAAAACAAAGGTTTTTGCACTCTGCAGACCTCCCCAAAAAGGCCCGTTTTTCACAAAAACGGGCCCATTTTTTGCCTAAAAAAGGACATGCATAGCCTTTAGGAGGCTTATGGAGTGCTCCTGGGGGCTGGGAGGGTCCAAAAATGAGCAAAAAATGGCCCGTTTTTTGTGAAAAAGGACTCATTTTTTGTCAACAAAAGGGCATGCATAACCTTTAGGAGGCTTATAGAGTGCTCCTGGGGGCTGGGGGGGGGGCAAACCGAGCCAAAAATGTCCAGTTTTTCACTCATTTTTGCCCTGCCCAGCCCCCAGGGTCGCTCTGGAAGCCCCCTAAAGGCTATGCACTGCCGTTTTTGCAAAGGAGACGGGCTTTCAGGAGGCCAAAAATGCTGTATTGAATGTATAAGACGCACCCGGTTTTTCACTTTCTTTTTTGAGGGGAAAAGGTGTGTCTTATATGCCGAAAAATATGGTAGCTTTTAAAAGGGAAAAAAAACAGATGTGAAAGACCAGGTCCATATATGTAGGTTCGATTAAGCTGCTGTATTGCAAAAATCCAATGCACAGTGTCAGCATTCCAAGTGATGCATCCATGGAAAACAGGACTCCGAGGCAGGTAGATTCCTCAAAGAACAATTCATTGGATACATCATATTGGGACCAGTGGTGAAAGCCGACTCTGAAAGTTCACTTAATTAAAAGATAAAAGGTTTCCCCTTTCCTCCAAGTCCTTGGTCACACTGTCCAATCAAGGTTGCTTGGTTACTTCACTCCTCCCCTGGTTAGGCACCTGAAAGAATGTCCTTGGTTCCCACAGGAACACTTTATTGTTCTGGCTACAAAACCCCATCTCGCTATTTCCTCCCTCCTTCCCTCCCTCCGTCTAAGAGGGCTCCAAGGTTCCCTTCAGGATTGACACCCAGGAATCTTCTCAACTAATGCTTGGCACATGCTTAGAGTTAGATAAGGTTCAAAGGCACTCAAGGGGATGGGTGAGTGAACTTGCTTGTGGCTATGTTGCGATTCCAGGCTAATCTCCCTTTTGACTCCACCTCCAATTCTGCCATCCATTCTTCTACAGGGGAAGATGTTCTGACTAAGGCTTCCCAAACAAACTCCTTGTCTCAACAAAAAAAAACAACCTGCTATTAATTTACAGTGAATGCTTCTCCTTCACATCCAGCAAAGTTTTTCAAGGGAGGATTTACGGTCACAGACCTAATCTGGCTTGGAGAGCTGACAGGCCGGTATCTGCAAAACTTGGCAAGGAATCTCAGAGAGTCACAAACCAATTAGCGAACTAATTGTCTCCTGCAAACTCCCCTCCCCTTTCGCTCCTCTTTTATTTCCTCCAGGAGGGGCCATTCATCATCCACCTGTGGCCTTACTCCCAAGTCGACCCCTGTTCTTTAGCTGTTCCCTTCACCCGGCAACTCTGTGCATGCACACGCCGGGAACAGGCTCCAGCTGTTCATCTGCCTCACAGATGTCTGACTCAGAAGGCAGCTGATAACTGGCATACGGCCCTGGCCCCCTCTCTGCCTCCAACACAGTGCCCTCATCAGAGCCTTCCCCAGCCTCCAGGACTGGCCCGGTTTCCTCCCCAACCTCCACACTGCCCGAATTTACTTCCAGCTCTGCTGACCACTGGTGGGCCACAACAGAAGAGGAATTCAGAAATTGTAGCTTCGTGTTTTCTCCAGACGCGATGTCACGAAGATGACTTTTTTTTCTGGTGTTTTTGCAACGTAAATAAAGGTGAAGACAAATGAATGCACTAAGAAACAAAAATTAAAAGAGAGAGAGAAAAGGTTTTTTTCCTTAATTTACATCTGCCTGTAATCTCACATCATGCTGTGTTAGCTTTGGGGCTTCCAATCTTTCAAAGAAGCTATGCAAAGATTTTGTTTCTTGCATTTTGCAAGGCTCTGTTTTAGGCCCAGTACTCTTTAACATCTTCATCAACGATTTGGATGAGGGGATAAATGGGGAACTCATCAAATTCGCAGACGACACCAAGCTGGCAGGAATAGCCAACACTCCAGAAGATAGGCTTAAGATACAGAAGGATCTAGACAAACTTGAACATTGGGCACTGTCTAATAAAATGAAATTCAATTGTGAAAAAAGTAAGGTCCTACATATAGGCAAGAAAAACCAAATGCACAAGTACAGTATAGGTGGTACCTTGCTCAATAGTAGCAACTGTGAGAGGGATCTCGGAATCCTAGTGGACAACCATTTAAATATGAGCCAGCAGTGTGCAGCAGCTGCCAAAAAAGCCAACACAGTTCTAGGCTGCATCAACAGAGGGATAGAATCTAGATCGCGTGAAGTGTTAATGCCACTGTATAGTGCCTTGGTAAGGCCACACTTGGAATACTGCATACAGTTTTGGTCGCCACGATGTAGAAAAGACGTGGAGACTCTGGAAAGAGTGCAAAGAAGAGCAACCAAGATGATTAGAGGACTGGAGACTAAGACATATGAAGAACGGCTGCAGGAACTGGGTATGTCTAGTTTGATGAAGAGAAGGACCAGGGGAGACATGATAGCAGTGTTCCGATATCTCAGAGGGTGCCACAAAGAAGAGGGAGTCAAACTTTTCTCCAAGACACCTGGGGGCAGGACAAGGAGCAATGGGTGGAAACTAACCAAGGAGAGAAGCAACTTAGAACTAAGGAGAAATTTCCTAACAGTAAGAACAATTAACCTCTGGAACAGCTTGCCTCCAGCAGTTGTGAATGCCCCAACCCTGGAAGTCTTTAAAAAGATGTTAGACAGCCATTTGTCTGAAATGGTATAAGATTCCTGCCCATGCAGGGGGTTGGACTAGAAGACCTACAAGGTCCCTTCCAACTCTGCTATTGTATTGTATTGTATTTTTCAATTTGGATCCTTAGGCTTATCTGGACTGTAAGTTTAGCTGTTGGGGAATCGAGCTGTTAGTTGGAGGAATGTGTAGTTTTCTGAAAGAAAAGAAATTACAACAGGGAGTAAATAAGATGCATATTTGTACTCATCAATGTGCAATCTCCTCTCTCTCTCTCTCTCTCTCTCTCTCTCTCTCTCTCTCTCTCTCTCTCTCTCTCTCTCTCTCTCTCTCTCTCTCTCTCTCTCTCTCTCTCTCTCTTTCATGTATTTTGCAAATGCACACCTAGAAATCATTACACAAAATGGTCAGGGCAAAATCGAGAAAAATAATTATTGCAGTTGATGAAGCATAAACCCCATTACAGTTAAATTCTACTTCACAATAACACAGCCCTGCCAGTTCAAAAGTAAATGCATTTTTCAGCATCTGTAACACACTTTATTAAATTAAGTTTTAAAATCATTCACCCCCTCCTCCCTTTTTCTATTTCTTCCTGATCTTCGTGCTTATTATTTCCATTTGTTTCTTCATGCTTTCTTCTGACTTTGTGGTGCAATTAATTTTGAAGTTGGGGGGGGGGGCGGGAAACACAGCCAACTGTTTTTCCCCATTGCGTAATCTTAAATTGTGTGGCAGGCCATCTGGGTGGATTCCCTGTAATGAAACTTCAATTTAAGGAATGGGATTAGCTCATTCCTGTCTATGGAGATTCTCAGTCATCCAAGTCAAGATTGTTCCAAAAATGCTTTTTCAAGAGGTAAATGGAATTTTTCTTTGTTATTTTTTTTCCTGGAAGACGTTTTGCTTCGTGTCACAAGAAGCTTCTTCAGTTCTGACTGAATGGTGGGGGATTTATATCCCTTGCAGTCATCTGGTCATTTAGCACTCCTGCACCAACCTGGAAGTCAAAATGGGTGGGAGGTTGGGTGCGTGTGTGGGGAGTTGTATTTGCATGCACGGGGTGCACATGGGGGCCACATACACATATATGGGGGTGGGGCATGTGGGAGGTCAAACATGCATTGCATCATGGGTGCAGGCACATGCATGGGCTCTCACACGTACCTTGTGTGCTTTTATTTATTTTTATTTTTTTATTTTAATTAAATTTATATCTTGCCCTTCTCCACGAAGGACCCAGGGCGGCGCACAGGAATTTAAAAACACATAAAACAATAATATACAGAATTTAAAAGCATATTAAATTACATGAAACAATCCTATGCTAAAATACAAATTAAAATCCCCAATTTAAAACTATCTAAAATAGCCCCGACGGGAGGTTAGGCTAGGCCGGCTTGCTGAAACAGGTGTGTCTTTAGACACTGGCGGAAGAGGCGGAGGTCAGAGATGGTACGCAATTCAGGGGGTAGGTCATTCCAAAGGGCAGGGCCCGCCACAGAGAAGGCTCTTCCCCTAGGTGTCGCCAGTCGGCATTGCCCGGCCGACGGCACCCTGAGAAGGCCCTCTCTGTGGGAGCGGATCAGCCGAAGGGATGTATGGGGCAGGAGACGGTCTTGCATATAACTAGGCCCCGAGCCATGGAGCGCTTTAAAGATGGTCGTCAAAACCTTGAAGCGCACCCGAAAGGCCACAGGAAGCCAGTGCAACTCGCGCAGGATCGGTGTTACATGGGAGTATCTCGGAGCTCCCGTAATCACCCGCACGGCTGCATTCTGGACTAACTGTAGCTTTCGAGTGCACCTCAAGGGAAGCCCCATGTAGAGAGCATTGCAGTAGTCGAGTCGGGATGTCACGAGTGCTTGAGTGACTGTGCGAAGGGCAGCGATGGCACACGATGTCAAAAAGGTTAGCCATCACTGCCTTAGAACATTTCCACCAACACTGACAGGGGAACCACTAGTATATATATATAAAAAAGGAGAAAACCCTACTCCCCTCTAACATTGATGATATTACCGAGCAGGGTCACGAAACGTCTTCAGGAAAACAATCAACAAACAAACACTAAAGACTACACAGCTCAACCCTGAGTTACAAATGTTTTACGATTGTAAGCAACTAGATGTTTCTTTGCAATATTGTAGATGAAATAAAAATGCCAATGCTTTTTTCTTTTTAATAAAGGAAAAAAAGAACGTAATATTTAGTAGGTTAGATTAGGAGAGAGGTACTCCAGATTCAAACCTCATTCAGTTTCAAAGGCCAGTTATTATCTTTCAAATTTAGCTCGCACTGAATTGTTGCTGAGAAATCTTCTTAAGCCAAGAAGGATGGGAGTCAGATAATTTACTGGTTTTGTTATTTCTGCAGAAGGTCACATCCTCCATTCTGCAACGTTCTACTCCAAGGATATTATCTTCATTTTGCAATGAGGTTGTGGGTTTATCTCCCACCCCCCTCCCAATACACACAAGTAGAATCAGGAAATTAAAAAGAGAGCTGAAATATTTGAAATTAAGCAGCGAGAACTAAGTTCTGGATGCAGAAAGCTGAAGATGTTGAAAAGCTGAACTTACTGGCATTCTGAAGACCTTGAGAAACCTCAGGCTTGGTAAAACAATTCTCCAAAAGGGAGACGCAGCGGCTCAGTGGCTAAGACACTGAGGTCGACAGTTCAGCGGTTTGAATCCCTAGAGACGCGTAATGGAGTGAGCTCCCGGTGACTTGTCCCTACTTCTGCCAACCTAGCAGTTCGAAAGCATGTAAAAATGCTAGTAGAAAAATAGGAACCACCTTTGACGGGAAGAGAACAGCGTTCTGCTCCTTCGGTGTTTAGTCATGCCGGCCCCATGACCATGGAGACGTCTTTGGAGAGCGCTGACTTTTCTGCTTTGAAACAGAGATCAGCACCGCCCCCTAGAGACGGGAACGACTAGCCCATATGTGGAAAGGGAATAAAATTACCTTTACCTTTCCAGTCGGTATCTCCAGTTTTGTGCTGTCCAAGGTGCTGATCGTTCCTGTTACATTGCAATGTTCACGAAATTATGCATGATGTTACATCTCAATTTTCTATGTCAGAATAGCCACCATGTTCTTTCATCCTGGGATGTCTGGAGGGAAAGCAGACTATAAATCAGATGAATGAATGAAAATATTAGTACTGCTTTATCAAGTCTTAATAAGGCCACGTCTGGAATACGGTATCCCGTTTTCTGGAATACTGTATTGTCATTGCCAACAGTGTAACCAGTTCTCCAAACTGGCTCTCTCTAAACGATCCAGAAACAAAAATGATAGAATCTATAGAAACGATACTTTCAGGAATATGCTCTCGGAAGGAATTCGCATTTCTCTTTGGGCGCAACTTCCCCTCTTTTGTTTCAATGTAGTTGGATTATCCTTCGGCTTGATTAGAGGGGATGCGTTTATGCAGCCGCCTTCCGAAATTATGAATTCAATCATCGCCCAGTGCTAAAGATGGCAGCATGAAGCTCTCTGTTGATTTAATATCTGAGGGTGAGCCTTTGAGTCAAAAGCTTGAATTACATTAGAAGTGCCCGGATTTGAAGCTGCTTTGAAACCCAAACAGTATAGTGAATAAATCTGATAAGGCATTAAAAAAAAAAAAAAAAACCTGAGACGCGCAAGGAGAAGGAAGCGGGCGGGCGGTGGGGGATGATAGATAAACGCTATCTATCCGTAACAGTGTGATCCCAGTGTTTTCGATCAAACCGCTGCTCCTTTCAAAGGAGCCGCATCCAGGAACTTTTGCTCATTCGGGGTTAAATGAAGAATTTTGATCGCCTTCAGCATGACAAATGAGCTCCTCTTTCCCTCCTCTTCCTTCTCCTTCCATATTTTTGGGAACTTGTCCTCCTTAGCGATGGGCAAAAGGCTTCATCCGGCTGAGGAATGGCGTCTCAAAATATTCCAATGGCCTCAAGCTTTCGTGTCTCTGGAAACATGACCGGTTCTGCTTAAGGTCTGGTTCTATAAGCACCTCTTGCCTGATGCACTGTCTCTTCTCTGCTTCTCATCCCTGCATCCAAGTTCGCTCGTTCATTTAGTTTGCATTTCAATGCAAGTTTCCAGTTGCGTTTGCAATAACATGGAAAGATGGGGCGGGGGAGGAGGGTTTTTTCCCATTGTTCTTTTTTTCTCTCTTGATACTGGAACCAGAAAAAGTAGACTGCTTAATATACTTTCCCCCAGCATTACCGTTATTCATCAGGCTGTCAGCAATAATCCCCTGCAAAATCCGATGAGTTCAGTTCAACTCAAGCTGATTTGGAGACTAAAAATGCATGGGAACATTCCCTAAGGGCACCCATAGCAATCACTTGGAATTGAATTTCCATATCAAACATTTAGGAATCCAGCGTTGTGTTTCTTAAATTTGACACGGGGGTGGGGTGGGGTGGGGGGTGGGGATGGAATTCAATGGTGAAAAGAGTCAGGTTCTGCATTTAGGCAACAAAAACGAAATGCACAGGTACAGTATAGGTGGTAACTTGCTCAATAATAGTAACTGTGAGAGGGATCTTGGAGTCTTAGTGGACAACCATTTAAATAGGAGCCAGCCGTGTGCAGCAGCTGCCAAAAAAGCCAACACAGTTCTAGGCTGCATAAACAGAGGGATAGAATCTAGATCACGTGAAGGGTTAATTCCACTTTATAAGGCCTTGGTAAGGCCACACTTGGAATACTGCATACAGTTTTGGTTGCCACAATGTAGAAAAGATATGGAGACTCTAGAAAGAGTGCAGTGAAGAGCAAGAAAGATGATTAGGGGACTGGAGGCTAAAACATATGAAGAACGGTTGCAGGAACTGGGTATGTCTAGTTTAATGAAAAGAAGGACCAGGGGAGACATGATAGCAGTCTTACAATATCTCAGGGGTTGCCACAAAGAAGAGAGAGTCAAGCTGTTCTCCAAGGCACCTGAGGGCAGGACAAGAAGCAATGGGTGGGAACTAATCAAGGAGAGAAGCAACCTAGAACTGAGGAGAAACTTCCTGATGGTTAGAACAATTAACCAGTAGAACTGTTTGCCTCCAGAAGTTGTGAATGCCCCAACACTGCAAGTCTTTAAGAAGATGTTGGATAGCCATTTGTCTGAAATGGTATAGGACTTCCTGCCTGGGTGGGGTGTAGGACTGGAAGACCTCCAAGATCCCTTCCAACGCTGCTATTGTAATATATTCCTGGGATTAGTGACAGAAGGAAAGGAGCAGTTTTCTTTTAAAGAGTTTTAACAACAACAACAACAACAACAACAACACTGGAACCCCACTTGAACACCATTGGCATTGACAAAATCACCATCAGTCAATTCCAAAATTCAGCTTGACATAGAATTCAGATTGAACATGATGACTGTGCTACAAGCCACAATAATAAAAGCAAGTGAAGGTAGTATCAATAGTAACGGGTGCAACTCCAAAACAACTGGGATCCCACTTCAACACCAGCGTTGACAAAAATCACCACCAGTCAATTGCAAAATGCAGCTTGACTAGAAACAAGTGATAGCCTGTAACCATACTTTCAACACCATCAAATCACATCAGCCTCTCCCAGGTCTTTGAGAAAGACTCAATAGGTGGACAAAAATGTGAATCCAGTCGAAACATCTGGCTGACTGTGGAACCAACCATAATAACAATATAAAAAAATAGAAGTAGAATGACCAAGGCAAATAGAAGCAAAGGCAGTACCGATTGTAACAAGCACCTTGGTTAATTTAATAATAATAATAATAATTTTAATACTTATAAACCGCTCCCTCTCCCCATGGGGACTCGGGGCGAATAAAAACAATAAAAAATATACAAACAATCCCAAATCACTGACCTTGTCAAAATCACCATCAGTCAATTCCAAAAGGCAGTTTTCATTGAAACTGCTTACATCCTGTAACTATATTTTTAGCGCTGTCAAATCACACCTGCTTATTCTTGCTAAGGACTCCATAGGTGAACACCAAGTCTGAACACCTGGCTGTCTGTGCAATGAACCATAATAATAAAATCAAGCAAAGGTAGTACCTTGTCAGGGTTCCAAATAGCATCCAAAATTAAATCAGTGTCCAAGGAAAATTATTGCTCAAAGTTCCCATTGATGAAGAGAGCCATGTTGGCACATCTGGGAAAAGTGGAATCTGAAAGCTTCCCGGTTTCCCCCACCCAGTTGAAAGTTCAAGATCTTGCCCCCTACACTCACCAGTCTATTGTATGTCCCCAATCTCCCACTGCCACGCTGGCAGCTTCCACCCATCCAGTTCTGGTCAGGTGCAGAGGTGCAGAGACAAAGGATGACCTTGGCTTTCTAGAAAGAATTTTGTTATGGCTACCTAGCATCTAACTCCGTACAATTCCCCCCCTTCCATTTTCCCACAATAGAAAATGCATAGCAGAATAATAGAAAGTGGGGCAGGCCAAAGACCCAAAAGAAAAGATGGCTGCAGGCCTGACACACCAATTTTAATTGGTGCCTTGGGCCCAATCTCCAAACAGCTGGGACACCACTTGAATATCATCAGCATTGACAAAACAGTCACCAGAGTAGAAGAGTTGAAGTCCATACTGGAAGATCACCATTGTGTCTCCTTTAGTCTTTTGTTCCTTCGGCTAAACATACAGTATCTAGTTTCTTTAACTCTTTGTCAACCATCCCACTGGCATATGCAGCAAAAGAAACTCCAGAGACATTATTTATGAGTCACGGTGGCACAGTGGTTAGAGTGCAGTACTGCAGGCTACTTCTGCTGCCTGCCGGCTGCCTGCAGTTTAGAAGTTCAAATCTCACCAAGCTCAAGGTGGAGTCAGCCTTCCATCCTTCTGAGGTGGCTAAAATAAGGACTCAAATTGTTGGGGGCAAGAGGCTGACTCTGTAAACTGCTTAGAGAGGGCTTTAAAGCACTGTGAAGTGGTATATAAATCTAAGTGCTATTGCTATTGCTATTTTATGAAGGGTATGACTATCCTGATAGATCCATATAGGCACAGTAGAAGCAAAGCCACTTCTGAAGTTTTCCTACAACAAGTGCATAGTTAAAATCCTCCATTCCTCCCTTGGGCCACCCACTGTCCACCCATCCAGTGCAATCTTTTTTGTTTTGGGAAACAGTCTGCTCAGCTCAGAAGGTTCGACCTTGAAGTGTCAAGTTTCTCCCAGGCCACTGACGGTGCACATAAATTCCACAATTCCCTCCCAGCCACCCATACAGTCTAATCATACCCCTCCCCACTCCCTGGTTTCTGTTGACTTGCTGCGAGCATAAGTGCACAGTGAGTCAGCCACAACACTCTTCTTCATAGGATTTAGCTGTGATCCATTTGCAATTTGGAGGCAGCATTTCAGGTGCAGCATGGTCAACATTGTATAGTAGCTACCATGTCTTATGATCTCAGCATTATATCAAGTGTGCATTAGCTCTTTTGACAACTGAAGCACACTGCTAGCTCAGGCTTCATCTCAGTATACAAGGTCATCTAGATCCTTCTTAAAAGCTAAGTACCACTTATTGTCAGAGTTTGTTTCATAAATTCAAATACAGAAAGGACACACAGATAACTGATGCAGCTGGATTCCTTAACTTCTTTATATACATAAGAGTAGATGAATAAATGTACAATACCAACAGGTGATTCTTCCAAGTAAACACAAGGCAGGAGAGTTACAAGCAAACACAAGCAGTTCGTTTCATTTCAGCAGACAAGCGCAGGCAGAGAGCTAGTTTACTTCTCAGAGCAGCAGACGGCTTAAGTTTCTGTTTCAATTCTCTGCACAGACTCAGATCTGTTTAAGCTCCCATTGGCTGACTTAGTTGCTATGCCTATTCATTGGCTGACTTTGTTCCCATGTCTCTCCCAGTCATGAATATTTTAACACTTATCATGTACCTGGACATCTGATTTTTTTTTCTGCTTACTTGCAAAAATTTACATTTGCCACCACTGAACTGGATAATGTTGGGTAGGGCACCATGTCTATCAAGGTCATTCTGAACTTTGAACCTTTCTTCTCAAATGCTGGCAGTCCATCCTAGCTTGGTGTCACCACCAAATTTGATAAGCATACTTTTTATCTCAGGTCCATATACACATCCAAGATTTAGTCTTCCAGATTTTGGATTTGTGCTGAAGCCCATCATCTGGAAACTTCTCTTTACTGGAAAGTGGACTTTTCTATGCATAGTATTTATGTGATGCATGGCTGAGTGTGGCTTCTTATTGGTTGATTGGGTTGTTGATGGCCTGCTATTAAGTTATTGGCTGTTGTTTCCTTGTGCTGCCAAGACCTCAGCTCCTAAGTACTTGATTGGCTGGTGGTAAATCATCACTTCTGTAGACTGATGAGGGGCTCGTCTCTCAGACTTCAATCACTTCTCCGGCTGTTTTTGTACCTGCTGGGCCAACAATTTTAGTAGCTGTAAAATTGAATGTATAGGCTTGTTTGTTGCAATGTAAGGCTAACCAATGAGTTCAGGTCTCTTTCTCGGACCACTTGCTTGTGTTCTTTTATAACTTTTATCTCTCTGTTATTTATGAAAATGAGGGTGAAAACTGGAGCCAGGATAGAACCTTAAGGTGTTGTATTGGATTTGTCCCTTCACAAAGATATACACCCATTATGTATTGAGTATGATTGTTCAACTGCAAATCTACCTAGTAGTAGGACCATTCATCTTGCATAGAAGGCTACGGTCAATTTTATTGAATGTCTTATTGATGTTAAGCCCACTAAATGCCTAACGTTTCCTTGATCTACTAAGCCAGTGACTTAATTTATAAAAAAAAGTAATACGATTTGTACGGTATGATTTATTTTTATCAAATTCACGCTAGAGTCTGGCGAAACCTCTTTGTTCATTTCTAAGTGCTTACAAAGTCACTGCTGGAATCAGTGTTGAGATTCAGCTGGTTCGGACCAGTTCGGACGAACCGAATGCTAATTTTACATCTGGTTCAGCGAACCGGTAGCTGCCTCCATTCAGCCCATTTTTGATGTCAGGTTAGTGCAGGGCCCACACGGAAACTCTGGGAGCCTTCCAGAATCTCTGAAAGTCCGAATATGCACCTGTTTCTGGCCTCTGTAGCCTGTTGTTGTTATTGTTATCTCTTTCATACATTAAACATGAAACTCAGTCAACTGAACATTTAAAAATGTATCACAAAAACCATTGATCGGTGCTGATGGTTGATACAGGTTGTTGCCAGCATCCGTTGTTGTTGAAGTTGTTGTTTTTGTTTTTCTTATTTACTTTATTCATTAAACATGAAACTCAGTCAACTGAACATTCAAAAATGCATCACAAATACCACTGATTGGTGGTAATGGTTGATACGGGTTGCTGCCAGTGTCCTAGGTATCAACCAAGGACCTTCTTAAAATTTACAACGTTCCAAGTAGCACAGTTTTTTTATTTATTTTATTAAATTTATATACCGCCCTATTCTCCGAGGTAGGACTCAGGGTGGTGCACAGAAAAGATAAAACCACAACAAATATGTACAATATAAAACCGAATTAAATAATTAAATCTGTGCTAAAATAGTTAAAACAATTAAATATTAAATTTAAAATTAAACCAATTAATCTATGCCAGGCCAGCCAGGTGGAAGAAATGTGCTTTGAGCGTCCGACGGAATAGGCGTAGGTCAGCGATGGTGCGAAGATCGGGGGGTAGGTCGGTCCAAAGGGCCACAGAGAAGGCCCTAATCCTGGGAGTCGACAGCCGGCATTGACCAGCAGACGGCACCCTGAGGAGGCCCTCTCTGTGGGAATGGACAGGCCGGAGGGAGGTGTGTGGTAGGAGGCGGTCTCGCAAATAACCAGGACCCATGCCACGGAGCGCTTTGAAGATGGTTACCAACATCTTCAAACGATGAGACGAGTTCATGGAGAACAAGGGTATCCATGGCTATTATGATGGATGCCTAAGGACACCCTCCGGGTTGGAGAGATAGGCAGGATATCTCTCAATGCCATTTGCAGGGAATCATAAGCAGGTGAAGACATCTGAAGACCCTGAAGCAAATGGGGAGCCACTGTGGGAGACAGAAGGCTGGACTGGATGGGCTGTGGCCTGTTCCAGCAAGGCTATTCTTATGTTCTTATGTTCTTAACACCTTGAAGCGCACCTGGAAGACCACAGGCAGCCAGTGCAGCTCGCGCAGGAGAGGTGTTACATGGGAGTACCATGAGGCTCCCAGAATCCCCCGCACGGCCGCATTCTGTACCAGCTCGAGTCTCCGGGTGCACCTCAAGGGGAGTCCCATGTAGAGAGCATTTTTGCAATTCCGCTGGTGTTATTGCAGGAAGCTGCAATTTGTTGATGTGTCTTATACAATTATTGGACATGGTACCAAGTGCCCCGATGACAATGGGTATCACAGTTACATGTTTCATCCATAATCGGGTAGTTTCGATGGCCAACTCCCAGTATTTTGTGATTTTTTTCCCGAGTTCTTTTCCTTAGACTCTGGCATCTCCTGGTACCGCAATTTCAATAAATTGTACATTTCAGCCCTTGACCACCATGATATCTGGATGATGATGATGATGATGATGATGATGATGATGAATATAATAAGAAATATCCACCCAAAACACTGTCACTAGGGTTTTATCCCTGGCATAATGAATTTTCATATAGATATGCACTCAAAACAAAGTGTAGTTGTTTATATTTGTGTTGTGGCACTGGTTGTATATTTCTGGAATTTTTCATGATTTCCTAGCCAATTCCATTGTATACATGATGCACAATGACAATAAAGGCTATACTATACTATACTGTAAGAATGATTCCCCAATTGCAACCCAAAAGCCTTGGGACTAAGTTGTAGGATAATTTAAATTGGCCTTGGAAATGCAAAACAAAAACTGCACAGATATTCATTCCCTCACCTGAAAGGAAATAGCTTGACTTATTTATAAGACAGTAGAAGAAAGAAGAGAAAATGTGCGGTTGTCACTTGTTAAATATTTCCCCCGTTCCCCCCAAATATCATGTCCTTTCATTAAAAATCTAATAATTTGTCCCTGCTTGAGTTTAGTGATTGCTGTGATAGTTAGAACTGTGCTGACTTTTCAAAGAGATCTGCTTCAACAGAAGTCTAATCTAGGTGCTACTTCCAAGCATGTCCATCAAATCTTTGGTGGTCCACTTTAAATGGACAAAATGGAACAGCCATGTAGTTCCATCATCCACCATCTTCTGCCCCTGTATTTAAATCAATGATTCATTTATTAGGAACGCCAGCAGCCCCGGCAAAATTCTCTCTCTCACGAATCCGTCTGGCAAGGAAATGAATATTTGTCTGCCACATCTATTCATCTCTGCCCCCTGCCTTTTATCCCCAGAGATAGGGTAGGGCTTTGCTAGCAGCAGTGGCTCTTTTGTCCCAAGGACCAGCCCATAGATTTCCACTGCTCTCCTCTCCTCTGCCACATCTATTCATCTCTGCCCCCTGCCTTTTATCCCCAGAGATAGGGTGGGGCTTTGCTAGCAGTAGTGGCTCTTCTGTCCCAAGGACCGGCCCATAGATTTTCACTGCTCTCCTCTCCTCTGCCACATCTATTCATCTCTGCCCTCTGCCTTTTATCCCCAGAGATAGGGTGGGGCTTTGCTAGCAGTAGTGGCTCTTCTGTCCCAAGGACCGGCCCATAGATTTTCACTGCTCTCCTCTCCTCTGCCACATCCATTCATCTCTGCCCCCTGCCTTTTATCCCCAGAGATAGGGTGGGGCTTTGCTAGCAGCAGTTGCTCTTCCATCCCAAGGACCGGCCCATAGATTTCCACTGCTCTCCTCTCCTCTGCTACATCTATTCATCTCCGCCCCCTGCCTTTTATCCCCAGAGGTAGGATGCGGTTTTGCTAGCAGCAGTGACTCTTCCATCCCAAGGACCGGCCCATAGATTTCCACTGCTCTCCTCTCCTCTGCCACATCTATTCATCTCTGCCCCCTGCCTTTTATCCCCAGAGATAGGGTGGGGCTTTGCCCGCAGCAGTGGCTCTTCCATCCCAAGGATCACCCCATAGATTTCCTCTGCCTTTTGTGCATACACACTTCATGCTGTGAACCCAGCTGTTCATCCTCTTCCTCATCAGCCACCTCCAGACCTGGGGGCTGTTGACTGTCCATCTGAGGGCTGATGGGCAGCCCAGGCTCTGCTTTTGCCACTCTGTCTGTTCTGACCTCAGTTTCCCAAAAAAAATCACAAAGCAAACTCCTTGTCCCCACAAAACCCCTTTTTATTAAGCTAGTGTGAATTTATCTCAGTCACATCCAGCAATTTCCTGAAAAAAAGTCTTTCAAGGGTGAATTTACAACCACAGACCATATCAGGCTTGGAGAGCTGCCAGGTGAATATCTTCTAAATGCAACACTGTACAAGAAAATACTTGGCAAGGATTCACTGACAAATCTTCACATTAATTAAATGGACTAATTATCTCCTGCAAACTCCACTCCCCTTTCGCTCCTCTTTATTCCCTATGGGAGGGGCCATTTACTGTCCACCTGTGACCTCACTCCCAAGTCAACCCTTGTTCTTTAGCCGTTCCCTTCGTCTGGCAACTCTGTGCATGCGCACACTGGGAACAGGCTCCAGCTGTCCGTCTGCCCCATTGATGTCCAATTCCAAAAGCAGCTGATAACTGTCAGACAGCCCTGTCCCCCTCTCTGCCTCCGACCCAGAGCCCTCCTCAGAGCCTTCGCCAGACTCCAGGACTGGCCCATGTTCCTCCCCAACGTCTTCATTGTCTGAATCTGCTGCAAGCTCTGTTGGCCACTGGCAGGCCACAACAACCACCCTGGCTCAAGCAGGAAACCCTAAACCATTCCAGACAAATGATTGCCCAACCTCTTCTTAAAAAAAATAATCAAGCGTTGGAGAATTCACAACTTCTGAGGGCAAGTTGTTCCCCCGATGAATTGTTTCTCACCGTCGGGGAAATGTCTCCTTAGTTCTAGGTTGCTTCTCTCTTTGATTCGTCTCCATCCGTTGCGTCTTGTCATGCCAAAATTGCTGATTTGATCCTAGATGAAGACATACACCCCCATTCCTCTCCCCCCACCCCACCCCCGGATGTTCGGCCTGACAGATTTGAACAGAGTGCTTCTAATAAAAGCCAAACCTGTACATTTGCTTTTCAAGGAACATTAGAGACCATGCACAAAAGGTCCTATTAGTTCTGCTTTTCCAATTTTCAGCAGGGTGACATTATGAACAACGAGAGGGTTCTTTTTTTTTTTTTTTTTTTGCCTTCGACTTACTCAAATGCCTTCTCATCCTCCTTGACAAGCCCTGGTCCCTCTTTCCGGTTGAGGCAGCAGATGCGGCTGAAGGAAGACAAGACGCACGTCTTCGCCGGAGCAGGTGAAAGATTCACAACTGGGTGTATCATCTCTTCAGGCTTGCATAGCTGAATTGAGCACATCCATCAATCACCGTCCTCCATTCTTGTTAGGAGCAAATATGCTCGCCACCTGGTCCAGTTCTTATAATAAGCCCTTCTCCAGACTATCAATGAATCTACTTCTCGGGGCCCAGGACCAAGTGAAGAGGGAATGAAATGACCTTGGAACATGATGCGTTGATGCCAAGAAGAGGTTGACATGCTATATGGAAGGGAAACTGATGCAGACACCTGGAAAATCAGTTAAGGGAGTGATAGTTTATTTTTAATATCTCCTATCCAACTCAGAAATGAAAGTTTTCATTGTTTTGTTGTTTCTTGCTCTCTGTCACTCTTTGTCTTTCTCTCTGTGTGTCAATCTCTCTGTGTGTGTGTCTTTGTCTCTGTCTGTCTGTCCATCTCTCTCTCTCTCTCTCTCTGTCCATCTGTCCATCGGTCTGTCTGTCTCTCTCTGTCTCTGTCTCTCCATCTGTCTCTCTCTGTCTCTCTGCCTCTGTCTTTGTCTCTGTCTGTCTGTCCATCTCTGTCTCTCTCTTTGTCTCTGTCTGTCTGTTCATCTCTCTCTGTGTGTCCATCAGTCTGTCTGTCTGTCTCTCTGTCTCTGTCTTTGTCTCTGTCTGTCTGTCCATCTCTCTCTCTCTCTGTGTCCATCGGTCTGTCCGTCTGTCTCACTCTCTTTGTCTCTGTCTGTCTGTCTGTCCATCTCTCTCTCTCTCTCTCTCTCTCTGTCCATCTGTCCATCGGTCTATCTGTCTGTCTCTCTCTGACTATTTCTACCTCTCTGTCTCTGTCTTTTTCTTTCTCTTTCTGTCTCTCTCTTTGTCTTTCTCTCCATCTCTCTCTCTCTCTGTGTGTCTGTCTTTCTCTCTCTTTGTCCTTCTGTCTCTCACACTATTTCTCTCTCTCCATCTCTCTCTTTCTCTGTCTCTCTCTGTCTGTCTTTGTCTTTCTCTCTCTGTGTGTCTCTCTCTCTTACTCTATTTCTCTCTTTCTCTCTGTCTCTCTCTTTCCATCTTTCTCTCTGTCTGTCTGTCTGTTTTTCTCTCTCTCTTTGTCCTTCTGTCTCTCTCACACACTATTTCTCTCTCTCCATCTCTCTCTTTCTCTCTGTCTCTCTCTGTCTCTGTTTCTCTCTCTCTCTCTCTCTGTGTCTCTCTATCTCTGACTCTTTCTACTCCCCCTCTCCATCTCTCTCCCCCCTTCTCTCCCTCCCTCTCCCTTCCTCTATCTGTCTATCTCACTCTCTCTCACTCTCTTCTTTTTTCCTTCCCAGGTAAATTGCACGACACAAATATTTATGAATGTCAGACAGAAGATTTCTATAGCATTTGCTTAGCAAATGTGCTTCTTAATGAATTCTGCTATGCACAAGGGACCTGGGCTGTAATGAATAGGCCACTGTGAATTCTTGAGATGCCTGTCACTTTGAGATATGAGAATCATTTCTCTTTAGCAAAGAAGAACTTGGATATGTGCATATTTAGGAAGCTCTGTTTCCCAGCACTTTAGAGCCAGCAGAATGATTTGGCAACCGAGGCAGAAGTCAAGTGATTCTAGGTTACACTTCAGAAATCTTGAAAGAACAAATGAGCTTTCCAGTGAGAAGGTAGGGGCTTTGGTTTGTGCGATGTTTATTTGCGAAAAGGAGAACCTGCCTAGGACAATTACTCAATTTATTTGGGCCTATGAGATGGGAAGGACAGCAATTTCCAAGGAAGGCATCCCAGAATATAGAATAGTAGAGTTGGAAGAGACCTTGGAGGTCTTCTAGTCCAACTCCCTACTCGAGTAGGAGATCCTATACCCATGATGGTGAACCTATGGCATGTGTGCTGGAGGTGGCACCCAGTGCCAGTTCTCTGGGCACATGACCTGCTCTTTGGGGTCCCGGCACGCTGACCAGCTGGTCTTCACACATGCGGGGATGACTGAAACTGAAAGAGTAGCCACCCAGTGCATATGTACACACCGGGAAGCTGCTCTTCCAGTTTCCGGCACATGCATGCACACCAGCCAGCTGGTCTTCACACCTGTATGCATGCCAGAGACCAGAAGACCAGGTGGTCATTGCACACATATGCACACTCCTGTTTTGGCACTCAATACAATACAATACAATAGCAGAGTTGGAAGGGACCTTGTAGGTCTTCTAGTCCAACCCCCTGCGTGGGCAGGAACCTTATACCATTTCAGACAAATGGCTATCCAACATCTTCTTGAAGACTTCCAGGGTTGGGGCATTCACAACATCTGGAGGCAAGCTGCTCCACTGATTAATTGTTCTAACTGTCAGGAAATGTCTCCTCAGTTCTAAGTTGCTTCTCTCCTTGATTAGTTTCCACCCATTGCTTCTTGTCCTGCCCCCAGGTGCCTTGGAGAATAGTTTGACTCCCTCTTCTTTGTGGCACCCTCTGAGATATTGGAAGACTGCTATCATGTGTCCCCTAGTCCTTCTTTTCATCAAACTAGACATACCCAGCTCCTGCAACCATTCTTCATATGTTTTAGTCTCCAGTCCCCTAATCATCTTGGTTGCTCTTCTCTGCACTCTTTCCAGAGTCTCCACGTCTTTTCTACATCGTGCTGAAAAGCTTCGCCAACAGTGCCCTATACAATTCCAGACAAATGACTCTCATGTCTCTTTTTGAAAACCTCCAGTGATGGAGCACCCACAACTTCAGGAGCCCATTCCATTGGTTGATGGTTTTCACTGTTATGAAATTTCTCCTTAGTTCTACGTTGGATCTCTCCTTGATTAGTTTCTACCCATTGCTTCTTGTCCTGCCTTCAGATGCATAAAACTTAACAGAATTAAAGAGTGGGAAGTGATCTTGGAGGTCTTCTAGTCCAACTCCCTGTTTGAGCAGGAGACCTTATACCATTTCAGGTGAATGCTTGTCCAGTCTCTTTTTCAAAGCCTCCAGTGATTCGGAAGGAAATCTGTTGCACTGGTTCATTGTCCTCACTGTTATACAATTGCTCCTTAGTTCTAAGTTGCTTTTCTCCTTGGTTACTTTCCAAGGAGAAATTGTTTCTTACTTTGCCTTCAGGTGCTTTGGAGAATAGATTGACCCCCTCAACTTTGTAGGAGCCACTCAAATATAGGAACACTAGTCTTTTCACTAGACTAGACATAGAATAGAATGGAATGGAATGGAATAGAATAGAATAGAATAGAATAAGAATTCTTTATTGTTCAAGTGTGATTGGACACACAAGAAATTTGTTTTTGGTGCATATGCCCTCAATGTACATAAAGAGAATTTAAAAAAAATACATTCATCTATATAAATAAAAGTGTAACAAGAGTTTGTTCAAAACTGCTAATCTCCGAAGGTTCCGCACCGATCGCTTCCACATTTTCATACAACGTTCCTTTCAAGTACAGCACCAATGATATATATAGATTGTGTAGTTGTCACACCTGTGCCAGGCACATGAAACAGAAATGTAAAAAATTGTTAAAAAGGTGGGTGGATGGATACAGAGAGAGCAGCGGGCCACAGGTATTATGACATCCTTTGTGGCATAAAATACTCTATCCATAAGATTCAAGGAGAAATACAGTAGGTAGGTAGGCAGCTATAGGGATAGAGAGAGGGAGGAAGAAATGCTGTAGGAAAGTAGGTAGGTAGGTAGGTAGGTAGGTAGGTAGGTAGGTAGGTAGAGGGATAGAGAGGGAGAGGGAGAAATACAGTAGGTAGGTAGAGGGATAGAGAGAGGGAGAAATACGGTAGGTAGGTAGGTAGGTAGAGGGATAGAGAGAGAGAGAGAGAAATACAGTAGGTAGGTAGGTAGGTAGGTAGGTAGGTAGGTAGGTAGGTAGGTAGGTAGAGGGATAGAGAGGGAGAGGGAGAAATACAGTAAGTAGGTAGAGGGATAGAGAGAGGGAGAAATACGGTAGGTAGGTAGGTAGGTAGGTAGGTAGGTAGGTAGGTAGGTAGGTAGGTAGAGGGATAGAGAGAGAGAGGGAGAAATACAGTAGGTAGGTAGGTAGGTAGAGGGTTAGAGAGAGGAGGGAGAAAAACAGAAGGTAGGTAAGTAGGTAGATAGGTAGGTAGGTAGGTAGGTAGGTAGGTAGGTAGAGGGATAGAGAGGGAGAGGGAGAAATACAGTAGGTAGGTAGAGGGATAGAGAGAGGGAGAAATACGGTAGGTACGTAGGTAGGTAGGTAGAGGGATAGAGAGAGAGAGGGAGAAATACAGTAGGTAGGTAGGTAGGTAGAGGGATAGAGAGAGAGAGGGAGAAAAACAGAAGGCAGGTAAGTAGGTAGATAGGTAGGTAGGTAGGTAGGTAGGTAGGTAGGTAGAGGGATAGAGAGAGAGAGGGAGAAATACGGTAGATAGGTAGGTTGGGGGTTATACAATGGTTGTGTGTACGTGTTTGTGTGTGTAGGTATAGATCTACACACAGATTGGTTGGCCATTTAACTAGACAGGGCCACAGCAACATGTGGCCGGGAATGGCTAGTCAAGAATAAAAAGATGCAATACTTAGTGACAGTCAAGGTTACGAATAAGCTATCAAATCGTACTAGGAAAAAAAATAAAAAACAATATAAATTGAAAGATACAAGCAACATGGTTATAGTCATATGTGGGGAGAAATAGATACTAGGAAGGAAGAGAAGAACAACAGTAATACAGTCATAGTAAATAGTTTGACAGTGTTGTGGGAATTAGTTGTTAATCAGAGTGATGGCATTCAGGAAAAAACTGTCCTTGTGTCTAGTTGTCTTGCCGTGCAGTGTCTTATAGCGTCATTTTGAGGGTAGGAGTTGAAGCAATTTATGTCCAGGATGTGAGGGGTCTGTAGATATTTTCACAGCCCTCTTTTTGACTCTTGCAGTGTTCAGGTCCTCAATGGAAGGCAGGTTGGTAGTCATTGTTTCTTTCTGCAGTTCTAATTATCCATTGAAGTCTGTGCTTGCATGTTTTAGCCTCCAGCCCCCCCTAATCATCCTTGCTGCTCTTCTCTGCACTTGGTTCCACATTGTGTGTTTTCCACCAGGGCTATACATTTCAGTCAAAGAGGCTCACCTTGGAAATGACACCAGATGCGAAGTTCTCTAGAAGAAGCTACATCGGATAGCTTCAATTTCAAGTAAGATTTCCGTCCCAGCATGGGAGTGTATTTATTTATTTATTTATTTATTTATTTATTTATTTATTTATTTATTTATTTATTTATTTATTTATTTATTTATTTATTTATTTATTTATTTATTTATTTATTTATTTCAATTTGTAAATCGCGCCTATCTCCATCGAAATGGACTCAGGGCGGTGTACAGATAAATCTACCATAATAAATAATAACATATACAATAAAAGAATTAAAATTAATTAAATTAACTTGTACTAAAATTCCCATTGACCTATTAACCATTTACTAGTTTGGTTGGAGTTTTGGCGTATATGAGGTCTAAAATTCTAGGCTAGTCCAGCTTGCTGGAAGAAATGAGTCTTGAGTGAGCGGCGAAAGAGGGGAAGGTCCGTGATAGTACGAAGGTTGGGGGGCAGGTCGTTCCAGAGGGTGGTCCCTGCCACAGAGAAGACCCTAGCCCTGGACGCCGACAGCCGGCATTGACCGGCGGTCGGCACCCTGAGGAGGCCCTCCCCCTGGGAGCGAATCGGTCGATGGGAGGTATGTGGTAGGAGACAGTTCCACAAGTAACTAGGCCCTGAGCCATGGAGTGATTTAAAGATGGTGACAAGCACCTTGAAGTGAACCCGGAAGGCCACAGGTAGCCAATGCAGCTCGCATAGGAGAGGTGTTATATGGGAGCATGAGAGGTTCCCATGATTCCTCACGCGGCCACACTCTACCAACTGGAGCCTCCGGATGCACCTCAAGGGGAGCCCCATGTAGAGAGCGTTGCAATAGTCTAGGCGGGATGTCACGAGTGCTTGAGTGACAGTGCGGAGGGCATAACTGTGGTTGTGGTGCTACTGGATTTCTGAGCATTGTTCAGCTCTTGATTATGATATTTTTCTTAATGATCTGGCGGGTGACATCTTGTCTTTTGTTTATTTGTTTGTTTTTTTACTTACACATTTGGCAGACAGATTTTGAGAGTCTTCCACACAACCTGCCCCCATGGAATTCTGAGGATCCGGTGTGTTAGGGAAATCCCTGTTAGGAGAATGAAAGTGTGTTGCGAAATGTAGCGAGAGAGATGTTGCTGAACACCCACACTGGCGGTCATAGACACTGAATTGTAAAACAAATAGATATTTACTTTCGTAGAAAAATAAAGTGATAGAAACCTCTTCATAAACAGGTGAGAAGTAGTCCTAAATCATACACGCAGTCTAGTACTCAAAGTTGGCTAACAGTTGCACAACTCATACTTGTTACTTACCCACGCTGATCAACACCCGGCATAGACAACAGCCATCATCTAAGGATCAGCAACTAACAGTGATTCTGGCTCCCTCTTATAGCCGATTGAGGAAACAGCAGCCAATCACATTTCTACTGCAGTAGTTAAAGTTACAGATACAGTATTGCAATCACGGCTTATATATTGCCAACCCAACATTAGGACTGCATTCCTAACACGGTGGCGAGACAAGGTGCCAGATGCAGATGTCCCCTCCAGAGCAGGCCTGCCATCCGTTCACACCCTGCTGATGGAAGCCCAGATGCTGGGCAGGCCATGTTGCAAGGATGCCACACTATCTCATCCCCAAACAGCTGCTCTATGGAAAGCGATTGCAAGGGGGACAAAGGAAGTGATACAAAGACACGTTGAAAACCTCCTGCAAGTCCCTTGGATATCGGCACCACCGACTGGGAAACCCTGGCACAAGACCGATCAACATGGCACACTCTAATCCACCAAGGCTGCCAGACATCTGAAGACAGAAGGACAACCACTGCACAAGAGAAGCGAGCCCTCCGCAAAGGCAGAGGTGCAAATGCGGCAACAAAGGTGCCTACCACATGTCTGCACGACAGGTGGCAGAACATTTCATGCCCGTATAGGCCAGAGATGGGTCCTGGCTTCTTCTACTGCCAGTTCCCTCAGGGACATGCATCGGGTGCATGCTTGATGCAGGTTAATTTAATTTAATTTAATCATATTTATATCCCGCCCTTCTCCACAGAGGACCCAGGGCGGCGCACAGGAATTTAAAAAGCATACAAAAGAATAAATACATAATTTAAAAACATATTAAATTCTTCTAGTCCTATGCTAAAACCAATTTTAAAATCCCCAATTTAAAACTCTCTAAAATAGTCCCCACGGGAGGTTAAGCTAGGCCGGCTTGCTGAAAAAGGTGTGTCTTTAGACACTGGCGGAAGAGGCGGAGGTCAGTGATGGTACGCAATTCAGGGGGTAGGTCGTTCCAAAGGGCAGGGCCCACCACAGAGAAGGCTCTTCCCCTGGGTGTCGCCAGACGGCATTGCCCGGCTGACAGTACCCTGAGAAGACCCTCTCTTTGGGAGCGGATCGGCCGAAGGGATGTATGGGGCAGGAGGCGGTCTCGCATATAACTAGGTCCCGAGCCATGGAGCGCTTTAAAGATGGTCGTCAAAACCTTGAAGCGTTACGTGCACCCATGCTTGATGAGCACTAAGCACACATGCACAGAAGTAAAAAAAATGCTTCTGCGCATCCGCAGAAGCAAACACCAAGATGGCAAGTGCCCAAACTGACAGAACTGGTTCGCGCACGTGTCCGACCGAGTTACTACCTACTCGGCCAAACCGGTCTGAACTGGTAGGAACCCACCTCTTGTATAGGCCTTACCAGCCACCTGAGGACACATTGTGGACAGCCCACAACCTGTTGGATGTCAAAGTCCTCTTTGAACATGATGGACAAACATCATCATTTTGACGCCCAATTCTCAGTTCTGCCTTTAACTCACCGCAGCGCACCTGACTTCTAATAAAACTATACCTTTCTCAACCAATGGAACGAAGGATTGTTTCTACTTAGAGGCCCGAGTGTTTGGCAGGTCTGACAGGAAACTAATCAAGGAGAGAACCAACCTAGAGCTAAGGAGAAATTTCCTGACAGTGAAAAGCAATTAATCAATGAGACAACTTGCCTCCAGAAGTTGTGGTGTGCTCCATCACTGGAGGTTTTTGAGAAGAAATTAGACAACCATTTGTCTGAAATGGTATGGGGTTTCCTTCCTGAGCAGAGGGTTGGACTAGAAGACCTTCAAGGTACCCTTCCAAGTCTGTTGTTCTGTCTTTTCTATTTTGTGGAGTTTCTGCTCAGGAAGTCTTCAACCCACGACCACAACTGAGCCCAAAAGTTATGTTGCTAAGTGAGCACTTTGTTCAGTGAGTTTTCCCCCACCTTACAACTTTTCTTGCCACCGTTGTTAAGTGAATCAATGCAGTTGTTAAGTTAGTAACACGGTTATTTAAAAAAAAACTTTGGGCAAAAATACATAGATGGCTAGAAAAGATAATAGGGAAACATACAGATTTTAAACCTGAACTGTTTTTATTAGGGATGATATCAGAAAAAAATGTGATAAGAGAAGTATGTATTTATTATCACATGTTTTAACAGCAGCGAGGATTATCTTCACACAATATTGAAAAGAGGAAGAAACACCTCAAGATGAAGAGATAATTAAGAAGATATTAGACTATGAAGAAATGGATAGACTTACATTGAAAATTAAACAGAAAGAAGTGACAGAATATTATCAAACTACCAATAGTTTGAAAAAAGAGAGAGTGAGTAAGAATGGCATTTGTATTGTTAAGAATATTAGTTGCCACGATGTAAAAAAGATGTGGAGATGCTAGAAAGAGTGCAGAGAAGAGCAGCAAAGAGGATGAGGGGACTGGAGGATAAAACATATGAAGAATGGTTGCAGGAACTGGGTATGTCTAGTTTAATAAAAAGAAGGACCAGGGGAGACATGATAGCAGTGTTCCAATATCTCCGGAGCTGCCACAAAGAAGAAGGAGTCAAGCTATTCTCCAAGGCACCTGAGGGCAGAACAAGAAGCAATGAGTGGAAACTAATCAAGGAGAGAAGCAACTTAGAACTGAGGAGAAATTTCCTGACATTTAGAAGAATTAATCAGTGGAACTGCTTGCCTCCAGAAGTTGTGAATGCCCCAACACTGCAAGTCTTCAAGAAGATGTTAGATAACCATTTGTCTGAAGTGGTGTAGGGTTTCCTGCCAAGACAGGGAGTTGGAATAGAAGACCTCCAAGGTCCCTTCCAACTGTTATTCTATTCTATTCTACTCTATTCTATTCTATTCTATTCTATTCTATCCTATCCTATCCTATCCTATCCTATCCTATCCTATCCTATCCTATTCTATTCCATTCCATTCCATTCCATTTTTTTCTATTCTATTCTATTCTATTCTATTCTATTCTATTCTATTCTATTCCATTCCATTCCATTCCATTCCATTCCATTCCATTCCATTCTATTCTATTCTATTCTATCCCATCCCATCCCATCCCATCCCATCCCATTCTATTCTATTCACCCAGACAACACAATGTTTATTAAGCACTAAGTAATGTAACTAATAGAAAATTAATAAAATTGATTTTTTTAAAAGTTAGTAACACGGTTGTGAAGCGAATCTGGCCAAAACGGCCGTAAGTGTGAAAAGCAATCATAAGTCCCTTTGTTCTTTGTCATTGACCCTGGACAGCATCCTGAAGCTCGGGAAGGGGCAGTTGGTTGAGTTTTAAAAGAGATTTGCATTAATGTCAGGGATCCAAGTAAGGCCCCCAACAGAAGAAGACCCCAAGACTTGAGTTTCCTCAATATTCCATTTTATTAGAGATGGCGTATTGGCTCATCTGGGGAAACCCAAATCTGAAAGCTTCCAGGTTTTCCCCACCCAAGTGAAAGTTCAAGTCCCTGCCCAGCACCGAGAAGTCCATCCCATGGTTCCAATCAGGCACCGTCCAAAACTGGAGATGTCTCCCAGTCACACCGTCGCAGCTGCAGGGCAAGGTGTCCTTGACTACTTGAGAAAGGAATGTTATTTAGGCTATCTATCTCCCATACTCCCTATAATCCCCCCTCCCATTTTCCCACAGCAGAATGCAAAAGATGGCTTCCAGGCCTGATGCAAACGTCACTAAGTGAAGTGCTGCACGTCAAGGACTGTCCGTGTCATGGTAGATGCCAGAGGTCAGAGTCTACGGCTCAAGTTAAGCAAACTCCATTCCAAAACCATGAATCGACTCTGGCTTGATTTAACGTAAAAAACAGGGAACGAAGGTACCAGCCATGGACATTCGGTGACATGTTCCATTTTCGGAATTGAGTCAACCTGGAATTCGGCTTCTCTGGACATCGGCAGTAATTACAGCTCTCACCTCATCACCAGCCTGTGTGGGGAATTACTTTCACCCAGTTGTTTGTGAAGCAAGAAAATTGCTTTATAGTAGTGCTGCTCCGGAGAACGGCGCTGCTAAAGATGAGATTTATTCCATCAGAGTCTGGCGCATGAATCTTGATGAGATGTGTGCTACTTTAGTAACCGGCCTGATTTCATTTCTCATTTTATTGCCCCGGACATGGGAGTGGATTAAAGTACAGAATGTCAGTGTCACTTTAAGAAAGCATACTTTTGTTTTTCAGGGGAAGAAACCCAAAAGCAAAAAAAGAAGAGAAAAGTTAGCATCTGGAGCAGTAATGGTATTCTATTCTCTTCACTACCGGTTCATTAGTGGGAGCGCACACACATCTGGGCATGCGCAGAAGGTCCATGGTGACATCAGGGTGGGCGGGTGGAGCCTCGTTTGCCTGAACCGGTGAGAACCCGCAGCATACCAACTCTGATCTGGAGATAAGGCAGAAGAGAGGAGAGGAGAGGAGATAATTATTTAATAATAATAATAATAATAAATTTTAATTTGTAGACCGCTCCCTCTCCCCATAGGGACTCGGAGCGGTGCACAGGGAGGATAAAAACAATAAATATACAAACATATTTAAAAACAGATTAAACAATAGTCCTGTGCTAAAAATTCCCCATTAAAATACTAAAATTCCCCATAAATTAATATATTAAAAACCCTATAGAAGAGAGACTATCCTAGGCCGGCCAAGCAGAAAAGATGTGTTTTTAATTTTAGATGGAAGGAGCGGAGGTCCGTAGTTGTTCTAATATCGGGGGGAAGGTCGTTCCAGAGGGCAGGGCCCGCCACAGAGAGAGCCCTTCCCCTGGGCGTCGCCCGCTGACAGAGTCTAGTGGACGGCACCCGGAGAAGTCCCTCTCTGTAGGAGCGAATCGGCCGTGCGGATTTATGTGGCAGGATCCGATCCCGCAGATAGCTAGGTCGCAGAATAGAATAGAATAGAATAGAATAGGATTCTTTATTGACCAAGTGTGATTGAATACACAAAGTATTTGTCTTTGGTGCATAGGCTCTCAGTGTACATAAAAAGACAAGATGCATTATATAGAATAGAATAGAATAGAATAGAATGGAATGGAATGGAATGGAATGGAATGGAATGGAATGGAGGGGAGGAGAGGAGAGGAGAGGAGAGGAGAGGAGAGAAGAGAAGAGAAGAGAAGAGAAGAGAAGAGAAGAGAAGAGAAGAGAAGAGAAGAGAAGAGAAGAGAAGAGAAGAGAAGAGAAGAGAAGAGAAGAGAAGATAATTCTTTATTGGCCAAGTGTGATTGGATGCACAAAGTATTTGTCTGTGGTGCATATGCTTTCAGTGTACATAAAAAGACAAGATGCATTCAATAGAATAGAATAGAATAGAATGGAATGGAATGGAATGGAATGGAATATGGAATGGAATGGAATGGAATGGAATGGAATAGAATATGGAATGGAGTGGAGTGGAGTGGAACAGAACAGAACAGAACAGAACAGAACAGAACAGAATAGAATAGAATAGAATAGGATTCTTTATTGGCCAAGTGTGAGTGGACACACAAGGAATTTGTCTTTGGTGCAGATGCTCTCAGTGTACATAAAAAGACAAGATACATTCATCAGGAATCATAAGGTACAACACAATGATAGCCATAGGGTACAAATAAGCAATCAGGAAACAATCAATATCACTATAAATGGTAAGGATACAAGCAACAAAGTTACAGTCCTGCAGTCATACGTGGGAGGAGATGGGTGATAGGAACGATGAGAAGACTAATAGTAATGGTAATGCAGCCTTAGTAAATGGTTTGACAGTGGGGAGGGAATTAGTTTTTTAGCAGAGTGATGGCATTCGGGGGGGAAAACCGTTCTTGTGTCTAGTTGTCTTGGTGTGCAGTTCTCTATAGTGTTGTTTTGAGGGTAGGGGTTGAAACATTTTATGTCCAGGATGTGAGGTGAGGGGTCTGTAAATATTTTCACGACCCTCTTTTTTGGCTCATGCAGTGTACAGGTCCTCAGTGGAAGGCGGGTTGTTAGTAATTGTTTTTTTCTGCAGTTCTAATTACCTTCTGAATGTGTCTGTCTTGTTGGGTTGCAGTTTTGTGGTTTGAATCCCTAGGGCCACATAACGGAGTGAGCTCCCATTACTTGTCCCAGCTTCTGCCAAGCTAGCAGTTCGAAAGAATGTAAAAATTGCCGTAGAAAAATAAAGACCACCTTTGGTGGGAAGGTAAAAGTGTTCCGTGTGGCTTCGGCATTTAGTCATGCTGGCCACATGACCACGGAGACGTCTTCATATAGCACTGGCTCTTCACCTTTGTAACTGAGATGAGCACCGCCCCCTAGAGTCATCAAACAACTAGCACATATTAAGGGTGAGTTGGCCATGGCAAGTTGACATGCAGCAAATTGGCAATGGCAAGTTGTCTCACAGTGAGTTGTCCCACGCTGAGTTAGTCATGGTGAGTTGACCATGAGAAGTTGATGTGCAGGAAATTAGCCATGGCAAGTTGTTCCACAGTGAGTTGTCCCAAAGTGAGTTGTCCACAATGAGTTACTCATGGTTACTTTGCCATGGCAAGTTGATGTACAGCAAATTGTCCATGGCAAGTTGTCCCACAGTGAGTCGTCCCATGACGAGTTAGCCACGATGAGTGTCCTGCAATAAGTTAGCCATGGTGAATGTCCTGCAATGAGTCAGCCCTGATGACCCATGGTGAGTTGTATTACAGCGAGTTGTCCTGCACCAAGTTAGTCATGGTGAGTTGGCCATGGCAAATTGACCTGGAAGAAATTCGCCATGGCAAATTGTCCCACAGCGAGTTGGCCACGGTGAATTGTCCTGCAACGAGTTAGTCATGGTGAGTTGACTATGGCAAGTTGACGTGCAGCATATTGGCTATGGCAAGCTGTCCCACAGTGAGTTGTCCTGCGACGAGTTAGCCATGGAGAGTGGGCCATGGCAGGTTCTCATGAAAGTAATCGGCCATGTCAAATTGTCCCACAGTGAGTTGGCCCTGGTGAGTTGGCCTACAACACGTTAGCTATGACGAGTTGGCTGTGGCAAGTTGTCCCGTTCTGGTCTGGAAGATGCCTTCACGATCTCCATGATTATATATAGATAATCACCTAGACAGATTTCAAGTGTCACTTAAGGAAGTCTGGGAAATAAAAAGAGAGATGTAGGAAGGAATGTCGGATGTTGGCCCTGTCAGAAAAAGCATCGGCAACTTATGAAAAGCACCAAGTGGAGAAATGGAATTGAGTCGCATTCAATTACCACCAAATCAAATTTTTCTTTCATGTCTCCCAATTACTTATCATTTCACCTGGGCCACTGCTTCCCCTTTGGGGACAGAAACTTCGGTGTTCTGACCCTTTTTGAAATATTTATTCTTTCTTTCTTTATTTATTAGCTATCTATCTATCGGGGTTTTCCACCCCAGGCTGTGTATCTGAGGAATTCTGAGAAAAGCCGAAAAGATTTCTGAAATGACAATCGCGAGTCCTCTCTGTTAAACTAATGTCAAAGATTTATTTCCTCTCCAATTTCTAGCTAACCAAAAGTTATTTTAAAAGAAGAGTTGGCCTTAAAAAAAGAGAAAAGAAACACACCAGCTGGGATAATTAAGCCTGATGTTTTATTAATCTGGTTTAAAAATATTTTTTTTCCTGTTCTGTTCCGTATATCTATGGAGATTCTCAGTCATCCATGTTCTGTATTCTCCAAAGCAGGACAGGAGAAAACTGTTCCCACGTAGGCCTCCCCAGCAGCATAAAGCTGAGTCCTCATCCTGATAACCCCCTTTTATTTACCATATTTTTTGGAGTATAAGACGCACCTTTTCCACCCGTAAAAGAGTGTGGAAATGTTGGTGCGTCTTATGCACCGAATACAGCCATTTGTGGCCTCCCAAACAATGCTCTTTGAACATTGTTAAAGACAATGTTCATAGGCACATAGCACTTATAAGCAGCATCCTGAAAGACTGGAAGTGAACTTCCTATAATCTTCTCCACTGTCGTCACCACTCTCTGTAGGGACTTTCTATATGAGGCACTACTAACACCCAATCAAATGGGGATGCAGTTTGTTAAAGTGTTCTCAATCGTGCCCCTGTAAAAAGCAGATGACAGAAGGAGAAAGATGTGCTCTCCTCATTCGATGCAAGAAACACAGATGCTGGTTTGCCCGCTTCCCTAAAGATGGCGTGTGGAGAGACCACTGCAGATTGTTAGTTATCTGTGCCCCCAGATATTTGATATTGTTGACCACCTCTACATCTGCATCCTTGATACTGAGTGGAGTATGACCATGCCACCTCTTTCTAAAATCTACAATGGCCTCCTTTGTTTTATTAATATTTAGAACCAGGTTACTTTTATGGCTCAAGTCCACCACAGCCTTCCCCGCTTCCCTATATGCATCTTCATTGTCATCCTGGATAAGACCCATTACAGCCATGCCATTCACATACTTCAAAATAGGATTCGTAATTGGTTTGGCAGTTGTGGGTCATAAAGGTGAACAGTAGAGGACTCAAGACAGAGCCCTGTGGAGAACCTGTTGTCAAGGAGATATTAGGCCAAAGTGTCTCACGCAGTGGTGGGATTCAATTTTTTTTACTACTGGGCCTGTGGGCATGGCTCGGTGGATGTCGTGTGTCTTGGTGGTGTGGCAAGGGAAGGATACTGCAAAATGCCCATTCCCACCTCACTCCAGGGGAAGGACACTGCAAAATCTCTATCCCCCCCACTCCAGGGGGAACGATACTGCAAAATCCCCATTCCCTCCTGACTCCAGGGGAAGGATACTGCAAAATCTCCATTCCCTTCCCAATCCAGGGAAAGGATACTGTAAAATCTCCATTCCCTCCCGACTCCAGGGGAAGGATACTGCAAAATCTCCATTCCCTTCCCAATCCAGGGAAAGGATACTGTAAAATCTCCATTCCCTCCCGACTCCAGGGGAAGGATACTGCAAAATCTCCATTCCCTTCCCAATCCAGGGAAAGGATACTGTAAAATCTCCATTCCCTCCTGACTCCAGGGGAAGGATACTGCAAAATCTCCATTCCCTTCCCAATCCAGGGAAAGGATATTGTAAAATCTCCATTCCCTTCCGACTCCAGGGGAAGGATACTGCAAAATCTCCATTCCCTTCCCAATCCAGGGAAAGGATACTGTAAAATCTCCATTCCCTCCCGACTGCAGGGGAAGGATACTGCAAAATCTCCATTCCCTTCCCAATCCAGGGAAAGGATACTGTAAAATCTCCATTCCCTCCCGACTCCAGGGGAAGGATACTGCAAAATCTCCATTCCCTTCCCAATCCAGGGAAAGGATACTGTAAAATCTCCATTCCCTTCCGACTCCAGGGGAAGGATACTGCAAAATCTCCATTCCCTTCCCAATCCAGGGAAAGGATACTGTAAAATCTCCATTCCAATCCTGGGGAAGGATACTGCAAAATCTCCATTCCCTCCCCACTCCAGGGAAAGGATACTGCAAAATCGGCATTCCCTCCCGACCCCACTAACCTGCGTTCCATTCCATTCTCCTGTGCAGGGGAACAAAAGATCCACTCCAGGGGAAGGATACTGCAAAATCTCCATTCCCTCCCCATCCAAGGGGAAGGATACTGCAAAATCCCCATTCCCTCCCTACCCCACTAACCTGCGTTCCACTCCATTCTCCTGTGCAGGGGAACAAAAGAAGACCCAACCGATCAGCTGGGACTGACGAGGCAGCGAATAGATTGGGTTCGGGACCAGGTGGTATTTTCCTGGTTCTCTGAACTACTCAAATTTTCTGCTACCGGTTCTCCTGAACCGCCCAGAACCGCCTGAATACCACCTCTGATCTCACGTCAAGGGGAAGGGTTAAATTTCCAAAGGCTCCAAGAACAAAATCGGTGTGTGGTGAACATTGTCCCTTGTATCTCAAGTAGGATTGCCTCCACTTCAAAAACAGTTCAACATCTGCTCCTCTTTTTTATATATATAAATAGACCTCACTGTGAGTCAGGAGAAAATGCCGACTTCCGTAAAGACTCAGTTCATTAAAATCAACCTTGCTGTTAAAACAGCTCCACTCTTCTTTTAGACTCACCCAGAAATCAGAATATAGAGGTTTGGCTTTAATTAATGGCCGAGAAACACATTCAATCTTGCACATTTAAACTGGGTTAGGGGGGAAAAGGGCGGGAGGAGGCGTGGATGGGAAATCGGAGTTAATGGTTGCTGGTGTCCAAATGAGGCACGAGAAATATCTCCGTTCAGCTGATTATTTTCAAGGCCTTCTTTGATCTGGCTCCTCTCAGGGATGTCTGCAAGCTTGGGCAAAAAAGTCAAGATGGCGGCCAAAATGGTGTAATTAAGGTGCAGTCTGTTTGTTAAATGCATCGTTCAGGTGAAGCATATTAAAAAAAAGACCCTCCCTTCTCCTTTCCTCTTCCCCTCTTCCTCCTTCTCCCTCCCTGCCTCCCATTTTATCTTTCTCTTTTCCCATTCCCCTCTTCCTCCCCACCTCCCATCTTCTCTTTCTCCTTTCCTCTTCCCCTCTTCCTCCTCCTCCCTCCTTCCCACCTCTTCTCTTTCTCCGTTCCCCTCACCTCTTCCTCCTCCTCCCTCCCATCCTCTCTCCTTCCTTCTCTTTTCCCTTCTCCTCCTTCCTATTTTCTCTCACTCCCTCTCCTTTCCCCTTCCCCTCTTCCTCCTGCTCCATCCCTCCCTCCCATCTTCTCTTTCTCTTTTCCCATTCCCCTCTTCCTCCCCCACCTCTCATCTTCTCTTTCTCCTTTCCCCTTTTCCTCTTTCTCCTCACTCCCTCCCTTCCTCTTTCCCCTTCTCTTCCTCCTCCTCCTCCCTCCTTCCTTCCTATCTTCTCTTTCTCCTTTCCCCTTTCCCTCTTCCTCCTCCCTCCCTCCCATCCTCTCTCCTTCTCTTTCCCCTTCTCTTCCTCCTCCTCCTCCCTCCCTCCTTCCTATCTTCTCTTTCTCCTTTCCCCTTTCCCTCTTTCTCCTCCCTCCCATCCGCTCTCTCCTTCTTTCCCCTTCTCTTCCTCCTCCTCCTCCCTCCTCCCTTCCTATCTTCTCTTTCTCCTTTCCCCTTTCCCTCTTCCTCCTCCCTCCCATCCGCTCTCTCCTTCTTTCCCCTTCTCTTTCTCCTCCTCCTCCCTCCTTCCTTCCTATCTTCTCTTTCTCCTTTCCCCTTTCCCTTTTCCTCCTCCCTCCCATCCTTTCTCTCCTTCTCTTTCCCCTTCTCTTCCTCCTCCTCCTCCCTCCTTCCTTCCTATCTTCTCTTTCTCCTTTCCCCTTCCCCAATTAAGATAATCCTTGATTTAGAGCACTCCATTTATCTATCGTTCAGTTTCAACAGCCCTGAAAATGGTGACTTATGACTGTTTTCACACTTATGACCATTGCAGCCTTCCCAGGGTCATGTTATTTACATTCAAATGTTTGACAGCTGACTCATATTTATGACGGTTGCAGTTTCCTGGGGTCACGCCATCCGCTTTGCTGGCCCTGAACTTCACGGCCCTGAACTGAACTGAGCTCCTGATCTGCCCCACCAGCCCCACCCGGAAAACGCCATCTTGGTGGCATTGACTCTAACTTTTAACCATGGCACAAGAAGCAGCACTTGTAAATTTGGAACAAAGGATGGCTTCTCTTGAAACCTCTATGCAGACTTTGATATCAGAAATAAAGGCCCAGAGGGCTGAAAATAGTACTTTCAAAAAGGAACTATTGGATACCCGGAAGCAAGTGTTGGAGAACACACAGAAGAATGAAGAACTGGAAGGGGGGTTGGAGGGGGCTAAGGGAGAGATTAAAAATGTTTCTAATGAGGTGGGGGAAATAAATGGGCGTGTGTCTAGGATAGATATGGAAAGAATGACATATTTTTTGAGATTTCAGAATGTTCTTGAGGATTCTGGTGAATGCCTGCCTGATCTTATGAGTACAATTTTAGCAGACTATTTACAAAAACCTAAGGATGAGATCAGGGGGGACATTGACCTAGCCTATAGAATTAACTCTGCATATGCCAGGATGAATGAAGTGCCTAGAGAGATACATGTGAAATTTGTTAGAAGGTCAACCAGAGAGGAAATCCTGAAAGCGCAGAGAGAGAAACCTTTAACTTATCATCGAGAAACGGTCACTATCTTGAAGCAGATCCCTAGAAAAATTAGAGATTCAAGAAGGAAATTTTCCTTCTTGTCTAAAACCTTGTTTGATCACGGGATTTGGTTCAAGTGGATGACACCTGAAGGGATGCTGGTGTTCTGGGAAGGAGGAAGAGTGAGGATTAAAACAGTTGCTGAGGCGGAAGCCTTTCTTAAAAAACATTCCTCTGCCCTGGGGGAAGATCCAGGGGGGACGGAGGGGGCCACGGCTCCGCCTGCGGGGGGCCAGGGAGGAGAGAAAGAAGATACAATAGCCAAAAGACTTAGATCAAAAAAATAACTTTGCCTTGATTTTTTCCTGAACAATTTTGCATAATATTTCTATCCGGACTTTTTGTAAATGTCTGACAGCATGGAAGGGAGAATTTAGGTAAATGTACTTGCTTTCAACTTGTAGTGGTATGGAAAATGTTTTCTATGTTAACTTTTTTAATGTGTATTTTGAGGTCTCGGAAGGTCCGATGACTCTGACGTGAATGCTCTCAAAATTTCTTTGTAACCATTACCTTATCCTGTTAAAAAATGTAAAACCAATAAAACTTTTTCAATATAAAAGATAATCCTTGATTTAGAGCACTCCATTTATCTATCGTTCAGTTTCAACAGCCCTGAAAATGGTGACTTATGACTGTTTTCACACTTATGACCATTGCAGCCTTCCCAGGGTCATGTTATTTACATTCAAATGTTTGACAGCTGACTCATATTTATGACGGTTGCAGTTTCCTGGGGTCACGCCATCCGCTTTGCTGGCCTTCCGACAACCAAAATCCCAGAAGGGACGGATTCACCATCACAACTGTGTGACTGACATAACAACTGAAGTGATTCACTTAACAACCGTATCAAGAAAGGTTGTAAGATGGGGCAAACCTCACTAAACAAGTGCCCTGCTTAGCCACAGAAATGTTGGGCTCTATAGTGGTTATAAGTCAAGGACTACCTATCTGTCTAGCTATCCATGCCAAATCTTTTTTTGTGCCTCTTCCTTTTTCACTATTTGATTTATCCTGCACGTCGAATTGCTCCACCATCAAATCAGCCCATTATTTTTGCATCCATCTACCAATTTGTCCAGGGGGAAAAAAATCCTATTTGGGGGGGGGGGGTGTGTTAGGATATTTATCCTTATGTTGGGTTGACAATATATATAAGCCTTGGTAAATATGTAAATATATATGTGCCTTGGTAAGGCCACACTTGGAATACTGCATATAGTTTTGGTCGCCACGATGTAGAAAAGATGTGGAGACTCTGGAAAGAGTGCAGAGAAGAGCAACCAAGATGATTAGGGGACTGGAGACTAAAACATATGAAGAACGGTTGCAGGAGCTGGGTATGTCTAGTTTGATGAAGAGAAGGACCAGGGGAGACATGATAGCAGTGTTCCGATATCTCAGAGGGTGCCACAAAGAAGAGGGAGTCAAACTATTCTCCAAGGCACCTGGGGGCAGGACAAGAAGCAATGGGTGGAAACTAATCAAGGAGAGAAGCAACTTAGAACTAAGGAGAAATTTCCTGACAGTTAGAACAATTAACCTCTGGAACAGAAGTTGCCTCCAGAAGTTGTGAATGCCCCAATCCTGGAAGTCTTTAAAAAGATGTTAGATAGCCATTTGTCTGAAATGGTATAAGGTTCCTGCCCACGCAAAGGGTTGGACTAGAAGACCTACAAGGTCCCTTCCAACTGTGCTATTGTATTGTATTGTATTATCTGATCTCACGAGGCTTTCAGCTAATACGAACACTAAATGCTAATAAAGGAAAATATTTACTAGGTAATACAAACATTGGAGCAGACGTATTTTTTTTTCAATAAGCCAGTATTCTTAAAGAGTATATGTAGCTTTAAGAACTATGTTGAATTCGAATTCGCTGTGCTTCTCAGCTCTATCATATAAGCAAGCTCAGAAACACAGTCCATTCCCTTTTTGATTCCTGTTGATTTCTGTACTTACTTTTTGCCAAAGCTGAAGATTGACTACTGAAGAAGTATTTGTTTTACATCACTGTAAGATAACTCTGTGTTTTGGTGAAGGACTGTTATTGTTTGAGAAGTTAGTCGGAAGAAGTATTTTAGTTGCTACAAAGTAAAGACTATTTATTTTCGTACTCTTCTTGTGTGTGGTTAAAGCAACGTATCTCTATATTGTCCGGTGTATTACACTATTCCGCATCTATTTTCAAACGGGGGTGTTTGTTACCCCTAACACTGGTTAAGGGACCAGAGTTGTAACACTGGTTCTGAACCCAGAGTTGCCTAACAGGGGGGCGGCATACTTTCCCTAACATGTCCATTATTATTTCCATGTTCCTAATGCGTGTACATTAGTAAGCACCCCTGCGTGTGGCAGGCAAAGGCTGTTCCTATCTTGTTTTAATCTGCAGGCATGCTGTCTTTTCAAGATGCCTTTTTCCTTGCCTATATTCCGAGTTCTGAATCTGCACGGAGAAATCCCTCCCCCCCCAAAAAAAAAATAAAAATAAAAGTAAAATAAAATAAGGAGGTTGCAGAGAAAATGTATGCCAGCCCTCCTGTTAGGTTTCGGCGGTACGAATGCAGTAAATTCATGGAACAATTCAGACGAAGTTAATTTCTGGCGCTATCTCACATTGCCAGCTGTGTGACAGCTCTAAACAATTTCCACATTAATATCGGTGTTCTGGAGGTACGGAGAGAGGTGAATCTCGGCAACTGGCGGGTCAAAAGGAATTTCAAAGAAGAAATTGTGTTGCGCTGCGTTTCCTTTGGCCTCGTCTTCCACGGACGTGTCTGTGTGAAAGCAAACAAAATCTAAGGGATTGGCTATTGGAGGAATATGAAAAGTTTTCTCCACGAAGTTAGAACTAGTAGCAACCAGGTCAAATAACTTGCTTCAAATTCATCGGTGTTTCATTTATATATATATATCTATATATGAATGTTTTTGTGGAATAAAGTGCTTTGCTTATTGGAATGGTTGGATGATATTTCTGTGTAATGTTTCATGAAAAACTTTAAGGCACTTCCCTGATCGATCTATCTATCTATCTATCTATCTATCTATCTATCTATCTATCTATCTATCTATCTATCTATCTATCTATCTATCATCTTTTTTCTTTCTTTCTTTTATTTCTTTCTTTTTCTTTGCTTCTTTCTTTTTCTTTGTTTCTTTCTCTCCCTCCCTCCCTCTCTCCTTCATTCTCTTTCTCTCTCTCTTTCTTTCTCTCTCTCTCTCCCTCTCTCTCTCTTTCTTTCTCTCCATTATTGAATTTCATTCTCTCATTCTATCTCTCACAGATACAGATTAACAGAGTTGTAAGGGACCTTGCAGGTCATCCTGCCTCATACATCCTCACGGCCGATTCGCTCCCACAGAGAGGGACTGCTCCGGGTGCCGTCCACTAGACTCTGTCAGCGGGCGACGCCCAGGGGAAGGGCTCTCTCTGTGGCGGGCCCGGCCCTCTGGAACGACCTTCCCCCCGATATTAGAACGACCACGGACCTCCGCTCCTTCCGCCTGAAATTGAAGACTCATCTTTTCCGCCTGGCCGGCCTAGAGTAGTCTCTCTGTCTATGGGTTTTTAAATGTATACTATATTTATTGGGTATTTTTAGTTAATGGGATTTTAGCACAGGATTGATTGAGTTTAATTCGTTTTAATTTGTATGTATTTTGTATATTTTTCGTTTTTTAATTTCCCTGTGCACCGCCCCGAGTCCCTGTGGGGAGAGGGTGCGGTCAATAAATTCAACTTATTATTATTATTATTATTATTATTATTATTATTATTATTATTATTATTGTTGTTGTTGTTGTTGTTGTTGTTGTTGTTGTTGTTGTTGTTATTATTATTATTATTATTATTATTATTATTATTATTATTATTGTTATCTAATCCAACCCCCTGCCCAAGCAGGAGACCCTACATCTGCCTCTACCTAGGATTGATCTATCTATCAATCTATCAACCTATTTCTACCTATCATCCATCCATCTCTCTCTCTCTCTCTCTCTCTCTCTCTCTCTCTCTCTCTCTTTTGTTTTGTTTTTTCTCTCTTTTCCTCACCCTTCTGCTTTCACTCTCGTTCTCTCCTCTCTGGGACACAGGAAGCTACAACGTCCTACCTGTCCTACCTGTCAACGACCACTTCAGCTTCAACCTCAATAATACATGGGCAAACAATAGATACGAACTCAAGGTCAACCACTCCAAACCTGATTGCAGAAAATACGACTTCGACAACAGAGGGGTCAATGCCTGGAAGGCTCCACCTGACTCCGTTGTTACATCCCCAAACCCTCAAACAGCTTCAACCTCAAACTGTCTACCATGGACCTCACCCCATTCCTAAGAGGTCCGTAAAGGGGACGTGCATAAGACCATCATCATGCCTACCGTCCCTGCCCTACTATCCCCATTCATTTGTATCCATTTCCTGTGTTCATGTCCATGTTCATACTTATACCTGTTATCTTTTACATGTTTAACAATCTCTATCTATCTATCTATCTATCTATCTATCTATCTATCTATCTATCTATCATCTATCTATCTATCTATCCCTCCATCCCTCCATCCCTCCATCCCTCCATCCCTCCATCCATCCATCCATCCATCCATCCATCCATCCATCCATCCATCCATCCATCCATCCATCCATCTATCTATCTATCTATCTATCTATCTATCTATCTATCTATCTATCTATCTATTTCTCTCTCTCTATCTATATCTATATTTCTATCTCTCTACATCCATCCATATCTATCTATCTATCTATCTATCTATCTATCTATCTATCTATCTATCTATCTATCTATCTATCATCTATTTCTCTATCTATATCTCTTTCTATCTGTCTATCCATCCATCCATCATATGTCTGTCCGCCTATAACTACAGTATCTATCTATCTATCTATCTATCTATCTATCTATCTATCTATCTATCTATCTATCTATCTATCTATCTATCATCAAATAATATTGTCCATCCATCCATCCGCCCACCCGCCCGCCCACCCACCCACCAACCCTATCTATCTATCTATCTATCTATCTATCTATCTATCTATCTATCTATCTATCTATCTATCTATCTATCTATCTATTTCTCTATCTATATCTCTTTCTATCTGTCTATCCATCCATCCATCATATGTCTGTCCGCCTATAACTACAGTATCTATCTATCTATCTATCTATCTATCTATCTATCTATCTATCTATCTATCTATCTATCTATCTATCTATCTATCATCTATCTATCTATCTATCTATCATCATCATCATCATCAAATAATATTGTCCATCCATCCATCCATCCATCCATCCATCCATCCATCCATCCATCCATCTATCTATCTATCTATCTATCTATTTCTCTATATATCTCTTTCTATCTGTCTATCCATCCATCCATCATATGTCTGTCTGCCTATAACTACAGTATCTATCTATCTATCTATCTATCTATCTATCTATCTATCTATCTATCTATCTATCTATCATCTATCTATCTATCATCATCATCATCATCATCATCAAACAATATTGTCCATCCATCCATCCATCCATCCATCCATCCATCCATCTATCTATCTATCTATCTATCTATCTATCTATTTCTCTCTCTCTCTATATATATATATATATATATATTTCTATCTCTCTACATCCATCCATCCATATCTATCTATCTATCTATCTATCTATCTATCTATCTATCTATCTATCTATCTATCTATCTATCATCTATCTATCTATCTATCTATCTATCTATCTATCTATCTATCTATCTATCTTATTTCGGCCACATGAGAAGTGCAGTTGTTCTTTTTCCCACCTTGTGCACCCAATTTGTTAGACAGTTGTCCTCCTAAATCAAGCCCCACTTTATTTTCCAATGACTTCACACAGAATTGGAAACAACGGTCTCAAATTATGTGGTGGGAGCTATCCTTCGCCCCAGCTCATCTGATTTCTGACATGGTTGTGATGGTTGTTATCCAAGTCCACTCATGCCTATTTTGGTCCCCGTCTGTTCATTACTCAAGCCAGTTTCTACCTCTGCGTTGTCACAACTCAGCTGGTAAATCATTCCTGGCGACATCTTCTTTGTGGAGATGTTCCTCTGAATATTTGAAGGAGTTGTTATTTTGCTGTTCTGCACTTTTTTTTTTCTGCTGCCTTTGCAAAAAAAAAAAAGCCACAGGATCGTGGGAGGAGGGTCGTTAAGTACAAGAAGACATAAAATGCAGGTTTTTGTCTTGGGTGGTGTTTGTCTCCTTTGTTCTGAGAACCGTGACAGGAGAAGGTGGCTCTAATGGGCATTGTCCAGGAGACTTCTGTCTTTGACTAACCGAGGCAGAGAAATGGATACAGAAACCTACGAAGGGCATAAGAACTTGGTCTATGTTTTATTCATCCGAAGAGGCTCAATAAACTTGTGAAATGAGCTTCCTGTGTCCCAGAGAGGAGAGAACAAGAGTGAAAGCAGAAGGGTGAGGAAAAGAGAGAAAAAACAAAACAAAAGAGAGAGAGAGAGAGAGAGATAAAAAGAAGGAAGGAAGGAAGGAAGGAAAAGGGAAGGAGGAGGGAGGAGAAAAAGAGAGGGAGGGAGGGAAGAAAGGGAGAAAAGAGAGGGAAGATGAAGAAAAGAGGGAGGGAGGGAGGAAAGGAGGGAGAAAGGAAGGAAGGAAGGAAGGAAGGAAGGAAGGAAGGAAAAGGGAAGGAGGAGGGAGGAGAAAAAGAGAGGGAGGGAGGGAAGAAACAAAGAAAAGAGAGGAAGGATGAAGAAAAGAGGGAGGGAGGGAGAGAGGAAAGGAGGGAAAAAGGAAGGAAGGAAGGAAAAGAAAGGGAGGGAGGGAAGGAAGGAAGAAAAGAGAGGGAGGGAGGGTGGGAGGAAAGAAGGAAGGAAGGAAGGAAGGAAGGAAGGAAGGAAGGAAGGAAGGAAGAAAGGAAGGAAGGAAGGAAGGAAGGCAAACCAAGACAGCAAAAATTACCACTGGGATTTATTTATTTTTTTCGGATTCAAAGGAAATATTTTCTTAAATTTTCAGAAAGAGCTTGTTTTTTAAAACAAAGGCAACACTTGACTTAACATATGCTACTTTTCTTTCTTTACCTTTGACGTTGTACCCAGGAAGAAAGAACAAGACAGTTTCCATTGAGAAGACTTCAGAAAATTTGAAGGGGCACAGAAGGACTTTGGCACACACCAAAGTCGGTTATCTCATATTTCGTTTAAAATACTATTAAAAATGACACGGTCTTCTTTTTTCCCCTCTCTGCACAGCATATGCCATTCCCTGTTATGTACATTTGCTTGTAAAATTGTGAACAGGAGTTCTCTGTCTTTTGAATAAAATAAAAGAATATGACAATTTTCTATTAATTGGAAAAAAACACTCTTAAATACTTTATTTTGTATGAATTTAAGCTCTACCAGACAAGCAGATACAAAAGGAAGACCAATGATTCCTCTTTTAAAGTTCATTCCTCCTTAAGTTCAGTTTCATTTGTGGTGACTAAGCAGCAATGTCCATACATTGCAATGAATTATTGGTCAAATTTTCCCCTTCCCCCCCCTTCCCCCTTCCTCCTCCTCCTCCTCCTCCTCCTCCTCCTCCTCCTCCTCCTCCTCCTCCTCCTCCTCCTCCTCCTCCTCCTCCTCCTCCTCTTCTTCTTCTTCTTCTTCTTCTTCTTCTTCTTCTTCTTCTTCTTCTTCTTCTTCTTCTTCTTCTTTCCCTTGCTCCTCCCCCTCTCCCCCTCCGCCTTCCCTTCCCTCATCCTCCTTCTCCTCCTCCTCCTCCTCCTCCTCCTCCTCCTCTTCTTCTTCTTCTTCTTCTTCTTCTTCTTCTTCTTCTTCTTTCCCTTGCTCCTCCCCCTCTCCCCCTCCGACTTCCCTTCCCCCATTCTCCTCCTCCTCCTCCTCTTCTTTACTTTTACTTTTATTAAATTTCTATCCCGCTCTATCTCCCACAAAGGGACTCAGGGCGGCACACAGGAACTTAAAATCCAAAAATACAAACAATAAAAATCTACAAAATTTAAAACTACAATTAAACAGTTTAACCCGTGCTAAAAAGAGAAAACAATTAATTTAAAACCCAGCTCTAATAAATATGGTTGTAGCAGCTATGCCAGGCTGGCCATATGGAAGAAATAGGTTTTTAAAGTCCGGCGGAAGAGGCGAAGGTCAGTGATAGTCCGGAGGTCTGGGGGGAGGTCATTCCAGAGGGCGGGGCCTGCCACAGAGAAGGCTCTTCCCCTGGGCATCGCCAGCCGGCATTGTCCAGCGGACGGCACCCTAAGGAGGCCCTCCCTGTGGGAGCGGACAGGTCGAGTGGAGGTATGCAGTAGAAGGCGGTCCTGCAAGTAACCAGGCCCACTGCCATGGAGCGCTTTAAAGATGGTCACTAGAACCTTGAAACGCACCCGGAAGGCTACCGGCAGCCAGTGCAGCTCGCGCAGGAGCATGTTCTTCTTTTTCTTCTTCTTCTTCTCCCTCCTTCTCCCTCCTTCTCCCTCCTTCTTCCTCTCCTTCCTCCTCCTCCTCCTTCCATTTCCCCTTCCCCTCCTCCCCAAAGAATCAGAAGACAGTGGATGGACATAATCAAGGAGAGATCCAACCTAGATCTAAGGAAAGAGGCATTTAGATCTGGAGGCATTTAAGAAAAGAGTGGATAGCCATTTGTCTGAAATTGTTACAAGGGGCTGGACTAGAAGACCTCTAAGGTCCCTTCCAACTCTGTTATTCTGTTACTCTATTAAATTTTAGAAACTAATGAAATTCTCCTGAGTGTGGACTGGGAGAAGAGACACATTTCTAATAATGATGGAAAACATTCTCTCAGTATAGCGTGTAACTTATACGTTAGATAGATAAAGGTTAAGTACAGCTCTCCGGCAGCAATTCCATAAACTTTATCCCTTGTTCTATCTTTCCATCGCTCCTATGTTTAGAAAAAAACATACCATGTAATGGAACGTAACTAACCCAAATTAAACCGAGACACTGAAGTAGATAATGGGACTTTATATCACACAAAATAACACCTCTTTCCCCTGCCCCCCCCCACTAGATTCAGCCTCTTCTTGCTGAAGCAATAAAATAAAATAAAATAAAAAAGGTGATGAAAACCACTTGGAAGTCTAAGTACGGTGTTTACATATTATCCGCAATGGCAAATAGCCCACAAAACGTTGGCATTTCAATTTCCTCTGAAGCATCTCCTTCAGCTGCGAAAACCGCATTACCCATTATGGGGAGCAAGGTACAATAATGGACCTCAATGCAACTGAGTGTTTGTTAGGCCTCTAAGTACCCAACGAATCTACATTGTGGCGTGCAGACATTTCACCCCTCTTCGGATAAGGGCGGACCGTGCACAGAGTGCCAAAGCTTTCAATCAAGGGTAGATATTTTGTGCAAAGGACGTTGTGTGAATGGGTGGGTTGGCACAGCCTTGATTCGGGCTTTATCCAGACCAAGGATCACTGTTTATTTATTTATTTATTTTGTCCCTGAGTAGCAGGGATGGGGTTCCTGCCAGTTCTAAGCTCTTCTCTAGAAGAGGTTCCACCAATCTACGGTGCTGTTTAGAACCGGTTCCAGCTCCCTCCCCACGCCCGTCTGCCACATTTCACCACATTTTACAAGTTGGCCATGCCCACTCAGTCACATGCCTGCCAAGCCACTCCCACTCAGTCACATGGCTGGCAAGCCACTCCCACAAAGCAGGCCACACCTACAGAACAGGTTCTAAAAATTTTTGAAAGCCACCGCTGTTGAGAAGCATTCCCTCTCAAACATTGATTGATGAACAGAGTGGGGAGGGAAAGAAAACTACAGAAAACTACAGAACGGAAGTCCCAAAGGTGCTTTTTTTCAGGAGGCACCTGGACTTTCTTGTTTTGTCATTAAAGATGTTTCGCTTCTCATCCCAAGAAGCTTCTTCAGCTCTGACTGGATGGTGGGGAAGGGAAGGATTTATATGCCTTTGAGCCAAATCCTTGGAGCTAATCCATCCATTCCCCACCATCTGGTCAGAGCTTGGATGAGAAACAAAATGTCTTCAAAATAAAAATAAGGAACTCCAGCTGCCTCTTGCTATTCCTTCCTTCCTTCCTTCCTCCCTCCCTCCCTCCCTCCCTCCCTCCCTCCCTTCCTTCCTTCCTTCCTTCCTTCCTTCCTTCCTTCCTTCCTTCCTTCCTTCCTTCTTCCATGGTGTTTCTGTGGTTAGAGTGTAGTACTGTAGCTAATTCTGCTGCCTGCAGGTGCCTGCAATTTGGTAGTTCAATTCTCATCTCAATGCCGGCTGGCGACCCCCAGGGGAAGGGCCTTCGCTGTGGCAGGTCTGACTCTCTGGAATGACCTACCCCCCAACATTCGTACCATCACGGACCTTCATCTCTTCTGCTGGGAGCTTAAAACTCACTTTTTCCATCTGGCTGGCCTAGCTTAGGTTTTAATAACAAATTGTAGGGATTTTAGTAATGGGTTGTTAGATGGGTTTTAAAGATGTTTTTAGCACGGGTTTAAATTTAATATCTTTTTATTGTAGTTATATTGTGTTTTTTTAAAAAATATTTATATCCCGCCCTTCTCCACAGAGGACCCAGGGCGGCGCACAGGAATTTAAAAAACATATAAACAATAAATACATAATTTAAAAACATATTAAATTAATCTAATCCTATGCTAAAACCAATTTTAAAATTCCCAATTTAAAACTATCTAAAAATAGTCCCCACGGGAGGTTAGGGTAGGCCGGCTTGTTGGAAAAGATGTGTCTTTAGACATTGGCGGAAGAGGCAGAGGTCGGTGATGGTCGTTCCAAAGGGCAGGGCCCGCCACAGAGAAGGCCCTTCCCCTGGGTGTCGCCAGATGGCATTGCCTGGCCGACGGCACCCTGAGGAGACCCTCTCTGTGGGAGCGGATCGGCCGAAGGGATGTATGGGGCAGGAGACGGTCTCGCATATAACTAGGCCCCGAGCCATGGAGCACTTTAACGATGGTTGTCAAAACCTTGAAGCGCACCCGAAAGACCACAGGAAGCCAGTGCAGTTCACGCAGGATCAGTGTTATGTGGGAGCATCTAGAGGCTCCCGTAATCACCCGCGCGGCTGCATTCTGGACTAACTGTAGCTTTCGAGTGCACCTCAAGGGAAGCCCCATGTATTTTTGTATTGTTCTTAATATTTGCCTGTGCGCCGCCCTGTGTCCCTTCGGGGAGATAGGGCGGGATTACAAATCCAATGAACTAAACTAAACTAAACCTGCTGAAGGTTGACTCAGCCTTCCATCCTTCCGAGGTGGGTAAAACGAGGACCCAGATTGTTGGGGGCAAGAGGCTGGCTCTGCTTAGGGAGGGCTGTGAAAAGCACTAGGAAGCAGCATATAAGTCTAAGTGCTATTGCTATGTGCTTTGGGATGACAATCCTTCAAATGGTGTGGGAATATGAATGGATTTTGAGGAAACAATTGCAGACCACAGGAGCCATTTGATCCTGGAGACACTGGTAAACCTCCAAGTGGCCTCAATGTCTCTCTAGAAGGATGAAAATGACCAGCGGTCTTCAAGGAGTATAAATTCTCATCTTCCTCCCACCATTCATTCAGAGCTGAAGAAGCTTCTTGGATGAGAAGTGAAACATCTTCAAGGGGAAAAAAAACCCAAGTTGCCTCCTGAAAAAGCATCTTTGGGACAACCATGACCTGGATGATTGAGAATCTCTGTAGACCAACATCACTAAAGATAAAGCTTGTACCTGCCCGGGTGTATCTGATTCTAGAAGCTGATGCTCACTTCCACTTCTTAACTGAGGGAGCCGAAGTTTATTTATTTATTTATTTATTTATTTGATTTATAGACCGCTCCCTCTCCCTACAGGGACTCGGGGCGGTGCACGGGACTTAAAAAACATATATAAATACAACAATAACAATATTTAAAATTAAATTAAATAATTTATCGTGTGCTAAAATTCTTAAAATTTTAAAACCTTTAAAACCCTTAAAACTATTCCCTACTATCCCTATTAAAACAATCTCAATTTATACTACAGGTTACAATCGGATTCTTTAGGCCAGGCCGGCCTGATGAAAGAAGAAAGTTTTTAACTTTTGGCAGAAGGAGCGGAGGTCCGTGGTTGTTCTAAGTTCGGGGGGTAGGTCGTTCCAGAGGGTCGGGCCCACCACAGAGAAGGCCCTTCCCCTGGGCGTTGCCCGCTGGCATTGCCTAGTGGACGGCACCTAGAGAAGTCCCTCTCTGTGGGAGCGAAGTTGTCTGAAGATGCTTCCATGGTCACGTCGCCAATATGACTGAGGCACACAGAATGCTGTTGCCTTCCCACCAAAGTGGTACCTATTTATCTACTTGCATGTTCATGCTTTTGAACTGCTAGGTGGAAAGGAGCTGGGGCAATGAACGGGAACTTACTCCATTGTGCAGAGCTCAGGTCTCAAACCCCGGCGGTCAGCTTTCCAGCTGACAAGCTCAGCATCTTTAACCACTGAACCACAACACCCCATACACAGAACTAAGGAGAGCCAGATTTATGTCTGTCCTTGGCCGGAGACATGGTGGCTCAGTGGCTAAGACGCTGAGCTTGTTGATCAGGAAGGTCAGCAGTTTGGCAGTTCGAATCCCTAGCGCCGCGTAACGGAGTGAGCTCCCGTTACTTGTCCCAGCTTCTCCCAACCTAGCAGTTCGAAAGCATGTAAAAAAATGCAAGTAGAAAAATAGGCACCACCTTTGGTGGGAAGGGAACAGCGTTCCGTGCGCCTTCGGTGTTTAGTCATGCCGGCTGCATGACCAGGGAGACGTCTTCAGACAGTGCGGGCTCTTCAGCTTTGAAACGGAGATGAGCACCGCCCCCTAGAGTCAGGAATGACTAGTGCATATGTGTGGGGGGAACCTTTATCTTTTACCTTGGCTGGAGAAGACCCTAGATGACTCTGAGGACAACCTGCCTCACTAAGGTAGGGTTCTGATGGGGAAAACAACAAGCTTAAGCCACAGGAGGAAAGGCAAGACGTAAGAACTGAAATATGCACAGCCTTTCATCAACATATTTCAATAACAACGTTCATTTACTCCATGAATCTTGACATTTCTTCATTTGTCGCTCGAAACATCACCGTTCAACAGCAATTTGTGGGAAAAGTCTCAGTGATTGACAGAAAAGTTTACTTATTACAAGGAGTCCAAAACAGGTGAAAGAAATAAGATGATAATAAAATAACAAAGCATCATCTAGATATAACGGTATACCAGAATATTATAAAATTATTTGGACAAGAGCTAAATAGGGTCATTTGGAACCTCTGCTTGAAAGAGTTTTTCTGTGTCCTTTCACAGTCAGTATATCAAATCTGGCCATGTTACCTGAGATCTCCAGCTCCTGATCTTCTAGAAGGAAATTGAGGTGGTCAGCCTTCATCTTCCGTATCTTGTTATAAATGGGGAGGTTGAAGGATGTGGGAGGATCAGCATCTGTTGCATCTGTCTGTCATGGGGGTATGTTGGCTCAGCAGGTAAAAATCTGAGTTTGTCAGGTGGAAAGCTGAGAGCCTGGGTTTGAGACACGGACTCCATGTGACAGGGAGAGTTCCCGTACTCTCTCCAGCTCTTACCCACATACCAGTTCTCCAGTGTAAGGGAAGCAGCCAAGAGTTAGAAGAGTCCTTAATAATAATATTAGAAAGTGTGTGTGTGTGTGTGTGTGTGTGTGTGTGTGTGTGTGTGTGTGTGTGTGTGTTCCAGCATAACTCTGGAATGCCTCAAAGCAATTTCAACCATATTTGGGAGAAAGACGTCCCTAAAACCCCTCGGGATGTGTGTTCTGTTAAGATACAGCCTGTTGTGCCTTAAAATGGCTTCTACTGTACTGTTGTAAAATGGCTTCTACTGTGCAGTGCAATAGAGTTTCCATGGTAACAACTCCAAAATACTCCACAAATCCAATATTAGAAATTACGTTTGGTCTGGACATTATCCCCCTATAACTAAATACCAGGGCAACACAAGGTCATAGGTTAGTAAAACATATAATAAAGGGAATCCCAGAACATCAGCTCTCAAGAAGAGACTGGACTGCCATCTGTCAGAAATGTTGTAGGGACTCCTGCTTGGGTGGAAGGTTGGACTAGATGACCCACAAGGTCCCTTCCAACTCTGTTAATCTGTTAAGCAAGAATTGGACTCCAATGTTCCACCCCTCTTACAATGAGAAAATGTTTCTAACACTCAATCAAATCTGGCTTCATTTCAGGGCTATCAGATTTGAGCTGCAATGCTGCAGAAAGTCACTAGGTGGCAGAGTCTGGCGGCACTATTTTTTTTTATCCTATTGCTGCCATCTATTGCTCATCTGCAGGTTTGCAACCCAGAATAGTCCTTGTGGATTCTGGGCTCTTTTCTGCAATTATGGCCCATGCATTTTTACTTCTGTAGCTCTGTTTTCCCCATTATTGTTCTATGTTTTGTTTATATAAAATGTACAATTTCAATTTCAATCAAACAATGTACTGTCTGGGCACAATTATTTTTAGGCAATCATAACCAAGATGTTTACAGCAGTATTCATCACAATAGTATTGATACTATAATAACAATAATATTTAACTTATTTACTTCAACAAATCTCCTTTATAGCATTTATTCTTTTTATATCCCCATATTTCTAATGTCGGTTTTTATTATCCAACCATTGGTAAAATAGGTCCCATATCAAGAGCTACTTCCATAGCTCTTAATGGCTTCTGCGCTGGTTGATTTATTCCAGCAGAGTTAATGTCTTTTCTTTATCATAATTGCCTCTAATTGATATACAGCCCTTAAATGATTGTCCGACTCAAATATGGGACATTCTTCAAGCTCGCTTAGCTCTCAAATAAATTCAGAGAGTTGAGGGCCTGATCCACCAGATCCTTGTCTCCCAAAAGCTTCTTGAAATCAAGAGGACATTTGCAGGAACCCAGACTCTCCAACTGGGTGTAAATATTTAGCAGAATCAAGTAGTGAATAATTCTCTAGGAGCTGAGAAAATTTCTGGTATAAGTATTCCAACCCCAAAAGAAAGAAAATGTCATGATCCAGCCTTGGTGGAAACAATTAATAGACTCCTTGTCATGAAAAAACCCTCTTTATTTGCCTCTTGTAAATGAATGGCATTCACCCACCCAAACGTGCAGGAGTTAAATAGAGTAACAGAACCTATCAGTTCCTTGTGATGTTTGTAAGGCCTTGAGTTCCAAGCTCAAAGGCTACAAATTAAGTTCTGGCAAGCAGTCTTCTTTCACGAAACACATTGAGCAAAATCTTCAGAAATACGAACTGTTTTCTCCTACGACCACCACTCCCCTTTCCTTCTATTTATTCCCCAGCTGGGGAGGGACCATTCAACATCCACATGTGCCTTGCTTCCCGAGTCGACTCCTTCTCCTCCATTGTTCTCCTCTCCTAACAGCTCTGCCCATACATGCATCTGGAACTGGCCCCAGCTGTTCTTCCTCCTTACTCATATCAGCCTGCAAAGGCAGCTGCGTCTCCAGTGGCTGGGAGATGTCAGATGGCCCTGGCTGTATCTCTGTGTCTGACACAGATCATTCATCAGAGCCTTCCCAAGGCTCTAGTGCTGGCCCACATTCCTCCCCAACCTCCTCATTGTCCAAGTCTGCTGCCAGACTTGGCGGGCCACAACAGAAAAGCATTTTGTGAAGTGAGGGAGGGATGGGGATCTCTCTCTGTCTTTCTGTGGCATACTCAAAGGCTACGTGTAGGAATTATGTTTCTGTGAAGAAATATTCAATAATAATACAAAAATACAATAGCAGAGTTGGAAGGGACCTTGGCGGTCATCTAGTCCAACTTCCTGCTTAGGCAGGAAACCCTATACCATTTCAGACAAATGGCTATCCAACATCTTCTTGAAGACTTGCAGTGTTGGGGCATTCACAACTTCTGGAGGCAAGCTGTTCCACTGGTTAATTGTTCTCACTGTCAGGAAATTTCTCCTCAGTTCTAAGTTGCTTCTCTCCTTGATTAGTTTCCACCCATTGCTTCTTGTCCTGCCCCCAGGTGCCTTGGAGAATAGTTTGACTTCCTCTTCTTTGTGGCAACCCCTGAGATATTGGAAGACTGCTATCATGTCTCCCTTAGTCCTTCTTTTCATTAAACTAGTTCCTGCAACCGTTCTTCATATGTTTTTGCCTCCAGTCCCCTAATCCTCTTTGTTGCTCTTCTCTGCACACTTTCTAGAGTCTCCACGTCTTTTTTACATCGTGGTGACCAAAACTGAATGCCGTATTCCAAGGGTGGCCTTACCAAGGCCTTATAAAGTGATATTATTCAGAAATGTTATCCGCTAGTAGAAGAATGTTTACATTCTTAGAGAAGACAACTTAACTGAAGGGAATATATCATGTGTAAAAGGAGGAGACCAAAAATGGATTCCAATAAATGTAGGAGTTGCATCATAGAATTGCCCCCATTTTCTGTGAAAGTTCCTGAAAGAAAAAAAAATAGTACCAAAGGGGAAGAGTATCTTTGTTTTTAAGTGTGTTTTATGGATTGTGGAGAATCAGTTTGGTGTAGTGATTAAGACACCAGGCTAGAAACTGGGAGACGAAGAGTTCTAGTCCTGCCTTAGACACAAGGCCAACTGAGTGACTTTCAGTCAGCCATTTTGGCTTGGCCCTAGGAAGGAGACAGTGGCAACGGTACAAAAACTTTGAAAAACCTTGCTAAGAAAACTGAAGGAAATTGTCTTCAAGATTTGGAGATGGTTGAATGGGAAAGGGGAAAAAAAAGATTGTTGTGAACATTCTAGAATAACTATTCAAGATAGGCAGCCATGCAAATCGTGTAAATCAAAGAGTCCCTCTATGAGGGAAATGGACAGTTCCAAAAATGTGATTAAAATGAAATGAAATGAGGTAATAAAGTAAAATATAATATAAAATGAAATGAAATAAAATAATAAAAGAAAGCAAAATAAAGTATAAACTAAAGTAAAATAATAAAATAAAATAATGAAATAAAATAGAGTAAAATAAAATATAAAATGAAATAAAATAAAATAATAAAACAAAGCAAAATAAAGTATAAACTAAAGTAAAATAATAAAATGAAATAATAAAATGAAATAAAGTAATAAATATAAACTAAAGTAAAATATAAACTAAAATAATAAAATAAAATAGAGTAAAATAAAATATAAAATGAAATGAAATAAAATGAAATAAAGTAATAAAGTAAAACAAAATAATAAAGTACAATAATACAATAGCAGAGTTGGAAGGGACCTTGGAGGTCATCTAGTCCAACCCCCTGCCTAGGCAGGAAGCCCTATACCCTTGCAGACAAATGGTTATCCAACATCTTCTTAAAGACTTCCAGTGTTGGGACATTCACAACTTCTGGAGGCAAGGAGTTCCACTGATTAATTGTTCTAACTGTCAGGAAATTTCTCCTCAGTTCTAAGTTGCTTCTCTCCTTGATTAGTTTCCACCCATTGCTTCTTGTTCTGCCCTCAGGTGCTTTGGAGAATAGTTTGACTCCCTCTTCTTTGGGGCAACCCCTGAGATACTGGAAGGCTGCTATCCTGTCTCCCTGGTCCTTCTTCTCATTAAACTGGACATACCCAGTTCCTGCAACCGTTCATCCTATGTTTTAGTCTCTAGTCCCTTAATCATCTTTGTTGCTATTCTCTGCACTCTTTCCAGAGTCTCCACATCTTTTCTACATTGTGGTGACCAAAACTGAATGCAAATATTCCAAGTGTGGCCTTTCCACTTATAAAGTGGTATTAACCCTTCACGGGAAGTAAAGCAAAATAAAATATAAAATAATAAAATAAAATTATGAAATGAAATAAAGTAATAAATATAAAATAAACTAATAAAGTAAAGTAAAGTAAAATATAATAAAATAAAATAATAAATGTTACATGATTAGATTATCTTGCATTACATTATATTACATTCCATATTACATTCCATTACATTCCTGTAAAAAAACAGATAGATACATAAATCGAAGGCCCATTGCTTCGTGCCAAGGACTGAGAATATTAAACTTCAGCTATCAACTTTTCCTCAATACTTTGGTACAAAATGTCACACAGCCTCGAAAACCAGAGTTATTTAAATAAACAAGTTGGGAAAAAAACTTTATTCAAAAAAAGCCTAGTTATAAACCCCTAGGCATATAAATAAGAAAAAAAGTCAATGTATGTCTAATACTATTCAATAGGGTGACATGAGGAACAGATGCTGTGTCATTTTTATAGATTTAATAGTATATATGACTTTCTGAGGTGATTCAATGAATACGCTGCTCATGTATAACATGAAGAGGATCTAGATTATTTTTTTAAAATGATTATTTTGGTAACCTTTGAGTTTGTATTAGGAAGCGAGGATAGAATTATTTTTTTAAAGGCTTATTTATTAAATCAGAGTTATTCTATACTTCACTATGAATATACACAATACTAGAAATAATATCATCTTGTTTCAGTCAATATGCCTACAAGTTATCTGTTTTTTTTACTCTGGCTCCCAATAAGGTTGTTTTATGTATTTCAGTGAATATTCTGTCAATTCTATAAAGGGAATTCAATTCCAGTCTTGCAGACATAAAAGCTTGATATGATTTTGATGTAGGTTACTTTGAATATCTTCTTTAACTTTATTTCTCACATATTCCTGTTTTATCTTTTCTTCGCAAAGCACAGGCTCTGTAGAGCCATGAATATATGCTTTAAAACACATGCTAAAGTTTAAAGGTAAAGGTTCCCCTCGCACATATGCACTAGTCGTTCCCGACTCTAGGGGGCGGTGCTCATCTCTGTTTCAAAGCCGAAGAGCCAGCGCTGTCCGAAGACGTCCACGTGGTCATGTGGCTGGCATGACTCAACGCCAATGGCGCACGGAACGCTGTTCCCTTCCCACCAAAGATGGTTCCTATTTTTCTATTTGCATTTTTAGGTGCTTTTGAACTGCTAGGTTGGCAGAAGCTAGGACAAGTCATGGGAGCTCACTCCGTTATGCAGCACTAGGGATTCAAACCGCTGAACTGCCGACCTTTCTCATGAACAAGATCAGCATCTTAGCCACTGAGCCATTGCGTTCCTTATGCTAAAGTTTACAGACCGTCCATTGTAAAAAGCCTTCAAATCTTGTTTCCTTTGCTTTATGAAAAGTCAATCTTTTAATAATGAGGTATTTAGTATTGCATGAAAAAATACGATTCCTTTTATCTTACGATAATCTGTTGTACTGGAGAGCAGTCAAATATTACAGTGAAACTATTATTACATTTATCTATCCGATCGACTAAGATCGAGGTGCTAAAATACAATCGAATTGGAAATGCTTCTAATGTAGAATTGAAATACAGTACATAGATATGTGTGTGTGCGTGTGTGTGTGTGTGTGAGAGAGAGAGAGAGAGAGAGAGATATTAGTCCTCAACAACCGCCCCTTACTGGACTCCCACATAACACCTGTCCTGCGCGAGCTGCACTGGCTTCCTGTGGTCTTTCGGGTGCGCTTCAAGGTTTTGACGACCATCTTTAAAGCGCTCCATGGCTCGGGGCCTAGTTATATGCGAGACCGCCTCCTGCCCCATACATCCCTCAGACCGATACGCTCCCACAGAGAGGGCCTCCTCAGGGTGCCATCGGCCGGACAATGCCGACTGGCGACACCCAGGGGAAGAGCCTTCTCTGTGGCGGGCCCAGCCCTTTGGAACGACTTACCCCCTGAACTCCGCACCATCTCCGACCTCCGCCTCTTCCGCAAGTGTCTGAAGACACATCTATTCCATCTAGCCGGCCTAGTGTAACCTCCATCACTGACTATTAGACAGTTTTAAATTGGGATTTTAATTTGGTTATTAGCGCAGGTTTTATTAGAATAAGTTTTTTAAATTTTATATGTTTTGTATGTATTTTAACATTCCTGTGCGCCGCCCTGGGTCCATTTGGAGAAGGGCGGGGTATAAATTTAATAAAAAAAATAAAAAAAAATAAAAAAATAAAAAAATAACCAAAACTGTGACCAGCATCCCATTGCTAAACATTATGGTTGCTAATCCGAATATCACACCACTGTAATAGATTCATGACATCACTGCCCATTGAGTCCCTATCAATAGTCCTTCCCTTATAATTCATCCATTTACTGACCATTTAGAGTGACCACAGCACTGAAAAAAAATCTGTAGGAGATTACCAGGCTGAGGGCAATGGAGGGGGTCAAACCTTTATTTTTATTTTTATTTTCAAATTTATACCCCGCACCTTCTCCTAAAACGGACCCAGGGCGGCGCACAGGAAATCTAAAACAATACAAATATACAAAAATACAATTTTTTAAAAAACTATTAAACCCATGCCCTGTGCTAAAATAGTGTAAAATCCCCCTAATTACAATCTAACTAAAAACAGTCAAGAACGGGAGGTTATGCTAGGCCGGCTTGTTGGAAAAGGTGCATTTTAAGACGCTGGCGGAAGGGGCGGAGGTCTGAGATGGTGCGCAGTTCGGGGGGAAGGTCGTTCCAGAGGGCAGGGCCTGCCACAGAGAAGGCCCTTCCCCTGGGTGTCGCCAACCGGCATTGCCCGGCCGACGGCATCCTGAGAAGGCCCTCTCTGTGGGAGCGGATCATCAAACCTATCATAAGAGTTGTGGCCTGCCAGCAGCCAGCAGAGTCGGACTGTGAGGAGGCTGGGGAGGAACATGGGCCAGTCCTGGAGTCTGGGGAAGGCTCTGAGGAGGGCTCTGTGTCGGAGTCAGAGATGGGACCAAGGCCTTCTGGCAGTTATCAGCTGCCTTCGGAGCTAGACAGCAGTGAGGCAGAGAAACGACTGGAGCCTGTTCCCAGTGTGCGCATGTGCAGAGCTGCCAGAAGAAAAGAATAGCTCAGAAATCAGGGTTGATTTGGGAGTAAAGCCACAGGTAGACAATGAATGGCCCCTCCCATAGGGGGAAAAGGAGCATGAAAACAAACATGATATAGTAGAAACAATTTCTACTATATCTTTCTAATATAGTAGAAATTTTGGGTATGGTATTATAATATTTTGTGGGGGCCACTAACGCTACTCGTTGAATTGAGAAAGAAGGGCAAAGTTACATATTAGCTTATTGATTGATTGATTTTATTTAGTTTGTCAAACAGATAAAAGACGACAGGTATAAACATAAATATGAACACAGTAAATAAATGGTACGAATAAATGGAGACAGTAGGGCAGGGATGGTAGGCACTCTGGCACGCTTCTGCACGCCCCCTTTACGGACCTCTTAGGAGTGGGATGAGGTCCACGGTAGACAGTTTGAGGTTGAAGCTGTGGGGGTGTGAGGATGTAACAACTGAGTCAAGTCGAGCATTCCAGGCATTGACCACTCTGTTGTTGAAGTTGTATTTTCTGCAATCGAGTTTGGAGCGGTTGACCTTGAGTTTGTATCTATTGTTTGCCTGTCTATTATTGAGGCTGAAGCTGAAGTAGCCGTTGACAGGTAGGATGTTGTAGCAGACAATTTTGCGTACTATGCTTTGGGTCAGACCGTAGGTGGCATAGTTCCAGGTTGTCCAAGCCCAAAATTTCAAGCATGGTGGCATAGAAATGGAGCAGAGGAGTGGAATACCTCTAGAGCAGGGGTGGGCAAACTTTGCAACTTTAAGTCTGAAGGACTTCAACTGCCAGACTTCTCCAGCCAGCTTTGCTGGCTGGAGAAGTCTGGGAGCTGAAGTCCTTCAGACTTAAAGTTGCAAAGTTTGCCCACCCCTGCTCTAGACTCTCCCAATTGTATTAATATCTGATATACAGTGCGTATTCCAGGCAGATGAGCTTCTCCATTTTTGGAAGTAGTTGATCTTGAAGAAAGCTCAAACAGCCTCGATAACTTTCAATACGCTGGGTTTGTGAATTAGGTTGATACCTCTATCAAAATTGGTGCAGTTTTTCAAAGTGGACAGAGATGGCCAGTGGGGTACAACCGCTCATCATAGATCTGCATTCCATTCAAGAAGCAACAGAGTTTGCAGCTCATAATTTAGTGCTCCGTGTGTTTGGTACATGGCGCTCTTCTGATTCACAGCCTTCTAATCGGCTATTTAGAGTTTACACCAAGCAGAAAATCAATGTATTCAAAATGTAGTAGCTCTCTTGTTAACTCCAGTCATTTGCTTAAACAGTAATGTAGAGATGATAATTGAAATATGGTCTAAACCATGCATTTTAATTTGCAATAAAAATGCTTGAAATATGAGTAATTTGATTTTTTTTTTCCTCCAAAGGGCATGTTTATTGCAATCCATTCTTTGGGATCTTAATTCCATGGTTGAATGAAATTTTAGAATAATAGTGTCTTCCAGAAGGAATACCAATGTGATTCTGAATGACTTTTTTCTCGCACGCTTTTATGTGTGTTTAAGTTGGTTGGCTGCACGAGGACGTCAGCATGAGCTGCTAATATGACAGATACCTCCCCAAATTTGGACGTGGAGAAGGTTCTGCATGGATGGTCTTGGAACGGTGCCCAATCTGACATCGAACTGATGATGGGGGGCAACTAGACCGATAGGAAAAATCCAGAAATACTTTGATTGAAACGGAGTGAAAGATTTGATGGGCCTCGGAGGCTGATTAACACAGCTTGAATGACAATTACATCTACTGTCCCATAAGGCAGAGTAGAAAGTGGCTATTACACTACAGAGATTTTTTGAAAATAAAACACTTGATGGACCTTCTATGGACACCATATGTGGTGGTGTGATTCTCTACTGAGGCATCCAGCATCTAAGCTACCTCAGTTGGTCTTATTGTTGTTTCTAGAGTGGAATTTGTTCTCCGTTGCAACTAGAGTGGTTTTAGGTAAAGATTCTCCTAGCACATATCTGCTAATCGTTCCTGACTCTAGGGGGTGGTGCTCATCTCCGTTTCAAAGCCAAAGAGCCAGCACTGTCCAAAGATGTCTCCATGGTCATGTGGCTGACATGACTAAATGCCGAAGGTGCACGGAACAGTGTTCCCTTCCCACCAAAGGTGGTTCCTATTTTTCTACTTGCATTTTTACATGCTTTCGAACTGCTAGGTTGGCAGAAGCTGGGACAAGTAACAGGAGCTCACTGTGATGCAGGACGCTAGGGATTCGAACCGCTGAACTGCCAACCTTTCTGATTGACTTAGCCACTGAGTCATCACATCCCTAGAGTGGCTTTTCTGACACACAAAAACATTTTACACCTGTCTGGACAAGTGTAACGCGCACTACATGGGGCTCCCCTTGAGATGCACTCGAGGGTTGCAGTTAGTCCAGAACGCGGCTGCGCGGGTAATCATGGGAGCCTCTTGGCAATCCCATATAACACCTCTCCTGCACGAGCTGCACTGGCTACCTGTGACCTTTCGGGTGCGTTACAAGGTATTGATAACCATCTTCAAGGTGCTCCATGGCATGGGGCCTAGTTATATGTGAGACCGTCTCCTGTCCCATACATTCCTTCATCCGATCCGCTCCCACAGAGAGGGTCTTCTCCGGGTGCCGTCGGCCGGGCATTGCCAGTTGGCGACACCCAGGGGAAGGGCCTTCTCTGTGGCGGGCCCAGCCCTCTGGAACGATCTACCTCCCAAACTCCGTGTCATCTCCAACCTCCGCCTGTTCTGACAGCGCCTAAAAATGCACTTTTTTCATCTAGCCAGCCTGGCATGAACTACCTGACACCAAATTGACTTTTAGTTGATCAAAGTTTTAATTTGGGGGTTTTAATTATGTTTAATAGGTTTAATATAGTTTTAATGAGTCTTTGTATTTTGTATATTTGTATTTTTAATCTTCCTGTGTGCCGCCCCGGGTCCCTTTGTGGGAGATGGGTGCGGGATATAAATATGAAAATAATAATAATAATAATAAATAATTTTGAGAAGCTCTTCAACTAGGAAGGGTGGAAGGAAGAAGAAGAGGACAACTGCAGTAAATTGGATGGACTTAGAAACAGAGAAAACTGACAGCAGAACAAGGTTTAGTGGTCCTTCAGATGCTCTGGTTTCTCCATCACTAGAGGTTTTCCAAAAGACACTGGACAGCCACCCCGTGCCCACAAGGTCAAATGCAACCTTGTGGCCCTTAATGAAATCAAGTTTGACATCCCTACCATAGACAATCTCTCCTGATATATGTTGCCCCTCAGACATTTGCAGAATTTTTGTTACCCATCTCTGGATTCGCTTAGTCTTATCAATATCTTAATTGTAGTTGCAATGGGTGCATTTATTGGAACCACTTCAGAGACGAGTAACCTTGGAGTGGGTATTTCTCTGTGGTTGAAAAGAGTGAACACAAAACTTAACGGTACATAATTAATCATTCTTCGTTTCCTCTCCACTTTTCACAATGCTTAACCCAGATGTATTTATTTTTTCCCCCCAAATCAATTCTTCCTCCATAACTAGGGCAGTTTTGCTTTCTATTTTTTCCAGTCTTTTCACTCTGCAACAATGAAAATGTGTGTTTTTCTTTCTTTCAGCTTATTGAAGTGGAGGCAGAGGGTGATGGTGGAACTCAGTGATATAGGCAACACTTCACATACAACAGGGGTGTCACACTGAAATTCATTGAGGGATGCGTAAGGGTTGTGTTTGATCTCAAGGAGCTGGGGTGGGACTGGCTGAGATAGGTGTGGCTAGGTTGAGCATGGCCAGCTCAACATCACTCGTGTCGGGAACACCTGTGGTGGCCAAGTGCTAAGGCAGGACTTCCTTCTGTCTCTCTCATTATGTAATACAATACAATACAATAGCAGAGTTGGAAGGGACCTTGGAGGTCTTCTAGTCCAACCCCCTGCGTGGGCAGGAACCTTATACCATTTCAGACAAATGGCTATCTAACATCTTCTTAAAGACTTCCAGGGTTGGGGCATTCACAACTTCTGGAGGCAAGCTGTTGCAGAGGTTAATTGTTCTACCTGTCAGGCGAAAGATTTATACGATCTGAAGAGAAACGCATGCAGTGGCAAAATTCTGTGCTTCCGCAATGTCCATAAGAAAAAAATTGGTTATAGAAGGATAGTTGTGATCTTGTACCAATCATTTGGACATATCTCTAACAATTTCTGGACCATGGTTTTTACATACATACTTAACGCTTTTGCACCTAGGTAAACCAGCAAATGACCTGAACAAAATGAGAACATGTATGCTACTTTCCACTTATAATGCTGACATTTTTAAAAATTATATCTTAAAGTTAGCACTTTTTAATATATGGTTAAATGTAACGTGTATTGCTGGTCTTTGACCGTAATAAAGATTTATTCTATTCTATTCTAACTGTCAGGAAATTTCTCCTTAGTTCTAAGTTGCTTCTCTCCTTGATTAGTTTCCACCCATTGCTTCTTGTTCTGCCCCCAGGTGCCTTGGAGAATAGTTTGACTCCCTGTTCTTTGTGGCAGGAGGAGGAGATTATAATCTATCTCCTTTTTTCCTTCTTTCTTTCCTTCTTTCCTTCCTTCCTTTCTTTTCTTCCTTTCTTTTCTTCCTTCCTCTCTTTCCTTTTTTCTTTCCTTCCTCTTCTCCCTCCCCCTCTTTCTTTCTTTTTTCTTTCTTTCTATTTAAAAGCAACACGTTAAGAAGGAACAGAAAAGGTATAGACCTCAAATCTGTTGTCTTCGTACCATCACGGACCTACGCCTCTTCCGCCAGGCATTAAAGACATATCTATTTCAAGAGGCCGGCCTAGCTTAATTTTAATGGGTAAAGTTTTTAATTGGTTTTAACCTTTTCTAATTTAAATTCTCAGCACAGACCTTAATTTAATTCCATTTTAAACTGTTATATATTGTATTGTTTTGTATATGCTTTTATATTTCTGTGCACCGCCCTGAGTCCCCTCGGGGAGATAGAGTGGTATACAAATTCGATAAAATAAATAAATAAATAAATAAATAAATAAATAAATAAACAAACAAAAGGGATGTGACTTTGTTAATAAATAAATAAATTGCACTCTGCTTCCATCAAAGTGGGGAGGTTGGGGAGGAACCTGGGCTAGTCCTGGAGTCTGGGGAAGGCTCTAATGAGGGCTCTGTGTCGGAGGCAGAGAGGGGGCCAGGGCCGTATGCCAGTTATCAGCTGCCTTCAGGGTCACACATCAGTGAGGCAGAAGAACAGCTGGAACCTGTTCCCAGGGAGCGCATGCGCAGAGCTGCAAGACGAAGGGAACAACTAAAGAACAGGGGTCGACTTGGGAATTAAGGCCACAAATGGACGATGAATGGTCCCTCCCAGAGGAAATAAAAGAGGAGCGAAAGGGGAGTGGAGTTTGCAGGAGACTATTTGTTTGCTTAATTGGTTCGTGACTCTCCGAGACTCCTGGCCAAGTTTTGCAGATATCAGCCTGGCCGCTCTCCAAGCCATATAAGGTCTGTGACTGTAAATCCTCCCTCGAAAGACTTTGCTGGATGGGAATGAGCAGAATTCGCAGTCAATTAACAACAGAGGATTTTGTCGGGACAAGGAGTTTGTTTCATCCTCTTGGGAAGCTTCGATCAGAACAACTCCCCCTCCTCCTCCTCCTGATTCAGCTACTTAAGGGAATGGCAGCCGAGAGGCCACAAAATGACAGGCTACTAAACAAAGTACACAACAAACTACTCACTGTCTGGGAATCCACCAAGAAAGGACCAGAACCTCTGCAAAGTAGTATCCACAATGCCACTCAAAAGCTTAGCAAGATATTGTGGTTGATGTTACCAACAGCGGTCAAACAGTCCAAGGAGGACCTCCCACCCCCACCAAATTGTCTTAACACAATATTCTGGATGAAACTTTGCAACTAAATGGGTCCTGAAAAGCACTTCCATTCCGATGCATCTGGATCTTTCAGATGATAGCTTTTTTTTTCAGTCCTTTGGAATGGAGTAATTATGGCTGGCCTAGAATTGCAAATATCTTCTGGGTCAAGGAGAAGATTTTTCAGTAACTGTTCAGCCGTGGTTGGGAAGGAAACACATCCCATTTGAGCACCGGATGAGAACAGTCGAAACAATGATCTCTTTGGGAACAGGGTTTTCTTGCTGTATTGGTTGTTCTGTTTCTGCGATACTTTTCTCTCGGAAGGGGAAAAAAATGTACACGAGGAACACACGCATGGGAGCTCACCACGTCAACAACAACGTTATGACTGTGCTTGTTGGCTGATAGTGGAAGGAACAGTATAGAGTAAGAAGTAGAATCACCTGGCAGCTTGAACTACTCCCAGTTTAACATTAAAACTGTTAAGATGTAGTATGATAATTTTTCTATCAGGCTTTTCCTTCCTTCCTTCCTTCCTTCCTTCCTTCCTTCCTTCCTTCCTTCCTTCCTTCTTTCCTCCCACCCTCCTTCCCTCTCTTTTTCTCCTTCCTTCCTTCCCTCCCTTTCTTTTCCTTCCTTCCTTCCTTTCTCCCTCCTTTCCTCTCTCCCTCCCTCTTTTCTTCATCCTCCCTCTCTTTTCTTTGTTTCTTCCCTCCCTCCCTCTCTTTTTCTCCTCCCTCCTCCTTCCCTTTTCCTTTCTTCCTTCCTTTCTTCCTCCTTTCCTCCCTCCCTCCCTCTTTTCTTCAACCTCCCTCTCTTTTCTTCCTTTCTTCCCTCCCTCCCTCCTTCTCTTTTTCTCCTCCCTCCTCCTTCCCTTTTCCTTCCTTCCTTCCTTCCTCCTTTCCTCCCTCCCTCTTTTCTTCATCCTGCCCTCCCTCTCTTTTCCTTCCTTCCTTCCTTCCCTACCTCTCTCCCTCTCTTTTTCTCCTTCCTTCCTGCCCTCTCTCCCCCTCCCTCCCTCCCTCTCTTTCTTTCTTTCTTTCCTTCCTCTCTCCCTCTCTTTTCCTCCCTCCTTCATTTCCTCTCTTTCCTCTTCCTTCCATACCTCTCTCCCTCTCTTTTTCCTTCTTTCCTCCCTCCTCCTCTTTCTCTTTTTCCTTCTTTCCTCCCTCCCTCCTTCTATCTCTCATTTCCTCACACAATCATAGGACTGGAAGAGACCTCGAAGGTCTTCTAGTCTAACCCCATGACCAAGACAAGAGTCCTTATACCATTCTGGACAAATGGTCGCTCTAGCTTTTCTTGAAAACCTCCAGTGATGAAGCTCCCACAACTTCGGAGGGCAACCTCTGTTCCATGGGTTGATTGTTCTCCCTGTCTGGAAATTCCTCCTTATTTCCAGGTTGAATTTCCCTTTGGCCATCTTCCATGCGCTGCTTCTTGTCCTGTCCTTGGATGCTGCGGAAAAGAAATTGACACCCTCTTCCCTGTGACAGCCCCTCCCTTCCACCTTTCCTCTGTTTCTTTCGTTCTCTCTCCCTCCCTCCCTCAAATTATGCATTCCTTCAAACAGATTCAAGCTAGATGTCCACAATAACATCAGGGTGGCTCCAGGAACCCCCCTTTCTGACTAGCAAATTTTATTAAAAAGACAAAACACCAGGAGCTGAGGTTCATGTCGCCAACTGCCCCTCACGAAAGCACATCTGTTTTAATAATTAGGAAAGCTGTTTTCAGACTGGGGTGTTTGTGTTTGTCTGTGTTTGTGTGTGTGTGTGTGTTTTGCTACTATACGCTTGTAAGAAGTTAGCACCCACCCCGCTTCCAAGAAAATGAGATATCAAAAAGGCAGAATATTTTCCCTAAAAGGAGAATACCTTTGTCAACGGGCCATTAAGGCCTGAGCCAGCTCATCTGCAACACAAAAAGCAAAGCAGCCTCCTGCAGCTCCCCCCCCCCCACCTTCTTCAGTTCCAGAGTGATGACATTAAGACATGGCCCTCAGGACGTACAATAAAATAGCAGAGTTGGAAGGGACCTTGGAGGTCATCTAGTCCATCCCCCCACCTAGGTCAAACCCTATACCGTTTCAGACAATTGGCTATCCAACATCTTCTTAAAGGCTTGCAGTGTTTGGGGCATTCACAACTTCTGGAGGCAAGGAGTTCCACTGATGAATTGTTCTGACTGTCAGGAAATTTCTCCTCAGTTCTAAGTTGCTTCTCTCCTTGATTAGTTTCCACCCATTGCTTCTTGTTCTGCCCTCAGGTGCCTTGGAGAATAGCTTGACTCCCTCTTCTTTGGGGCAACCCCTGAGATACTGGAACACATTAGAGGATTATTTCTCTACCCATCTCACCACATGGCACCTGAGAAGATTACATCACCCAGCAAAGGCTCAACCAAGCCTGGGAGTCAAAACACAACCTACAGAGTTGCCCCTGCATGGCCCCAAGGGAGTCTGGCAACCAATCAGAATACAAGCTCAAATTCAAAGCCCAGAGAGGGCATAAAACCAGGCCATGCTCAGCATCTCTTCCCTTTTTCCTTCTATGACCTCAAACCACGTGGTCCTGTCTTTTCAAGCAACTTCCATGAATCCAGTGTCTTTTTCCCCACTTGGATCTGAACCCAGAAGGACATTTCTTCCAACATGCTAACACGCAGCTTTGCTCACACAAAGTCTACACCTACACACACACACACACACACAAACTGTAAATTTAAACCACCAAAGAATCAACTGTCTCCACACCACATTCATGGCATGGATTTTAAAGAGTTTGTTTCCAGAAGCAAAGCAAATCGGGTTTGTTACAGGCGCACACCATTATCCTTTGCGAAGACAATCTCCTTCCCACAACTCCTATCTTGTTTCTCCTTCCATCCTTGCCCGAGCTGATTGACAAGTTCCTTCTTTCTCCTTGGGTTTGTGTATTTCCTTGTGTGTGCCTCAGTGGTGGGTTTCTGGAGGCTCGCACCTACTCGCGAGAGCCGGTTGGTGAAATTTAGAGAACCAGTGAGAGGAGGTTCCACCGGCATACCTGGAAGTAAATCTGGCCCGCCGCTGCCAGTGACCCAACGGGAAGGAAAGGAAAGGAAGGAAGGAAGGAAGGAAAGAAAGAAAGAAAGAAAGAAAGAAAGAAAGAAAGAAAGAAAGAAAGAAAGAAAGAAAGAGAAAAGAAAGAATTTATCATCACAATTGAGGCCAAAATTTTGGTTGCTAAGCAAGAGCGTTGTTAAATGAGTTTCACCACATTTTAAAAGGTGGCCACTCCCACCCTGTCACATGACTGTCAAGCCACGCCCACAAAATAGGCCACACCTACAGAGTAGGTTCTAAAAAAAATTTGAAACCCACCACTGGTGTGCCTGCTGCCTAATCCTGAAATACAATTTTCTCTCTCTGCTGTTAGCAGTCCAGAATCTGTCCTAGGAGGGAGACTTAAGAGGAGAAGGTGTGTATGGCGGAAATGGGCAGGCAATTTGTTATGATACAAAGTCAAGAGTCTTTTAATGCCTCCCTCGGCTTCCCTGGTTTTTTTTATGCCCCTCTGCCTCCCCCACTTCTCCTCCCCCGGCCAAAAAAAAAAGATAAATAGTCTTTGAAAGGACAAGCAGTTTTGATTAGCATTTAAAATGTTGTCAATTTTTAATGAAACGGTAACCTCCAACCATCGGCTTCCTGCAAACTGGGAACTGAGGTTGCAGAGTGCATGCTAATGGGCTTGATATGTTTTTCCCCTCCCTGCCCTTCAATGAACTTCCTTGATGTTAATTTGTGATGCCAGTCCACATTAGGAGGTCTCGGAAGCCAAAACGTCCGGGGAGAGGAAGAATCAACAGTAAACATCTATGGCTAGAAAAGAAACGGTTTTCCAGCTGCTTTATTGTAATATTTTAATACAATACAATACAATAGCAGAGTTGGAAGGGACCTTGGAGGTCTTCTAGACCAACCCCCTGCGTGGGCAGGAACCTTATACCATTTCAGACAAATGGCTATCTAACATCTTCCTAAAGACTTCCAGGGTTGGGGCATTCGCAACTTCTGGAGGCAAGCTGTTCCAGAGGTTAATTGTTCTCACTGTCAGGAAATTTCTCCTCAGTTCTAAGTTGCTTCTCTCCTTGATCAGTTTCCACCCATTGCTTCTTGTCCTGCCCCCAGGTGCCTTGGAGAATAGTTTGACTCCCTTTTCTTTGTGGCCTGCTCTGGGTTTTTTAAAATATATTTAAATATATATATATATTATGCATTTTCCTTTATTTTACATCACTGTTGTGGCCCGCCAGAAGTCAGGGGAGCTGGCAGCAGATTCAGACAGTGAGGAGGTTGGGGAGGAACATGGGCCAGTCCTGGAGTCTGGGGGAGGCTCTGAGGACGCTCTGCATCAGAGGCAGAGAGGGGGCCAGGGCCCTCTGACAGTTATCAGCTGTCAGACATCAGTGAGGCAGAAGAACAGTTGGAGCCTGTTCCCAGTGTGCCCATACGCAGAGTTGCCAGACGAAGGGAACAGCTAAAGAACAGGGGTCGACTTGGGAGTAAAGCCACAGGTGGATGATGAATGGTCCCTCCCAGAGGAAATAAAAGAGGAGCGAAAGGGGAGTAGAGTTTGCAGGAGACAATTTGTTCGCTTAATTGGTTGGTGACTCTCCAAGACTCTCCGAGTCCCCTATTTTGTTACCTATGTTCGATCTGATCCAAATATCTTTCCTTATCAGTCTGTCAGAGTTTGTTGCAGAAAAATCAAATCCAGAAAGCACACGCGGATAACTGATTCAGCTGGATTCATTAACTTCTTCGTATGCATAATAACAGATGAATAAATGTATAATACCTATAGTAGATTCTTTCAACGTGGTAGAAGTTACAAGCAGAACACAAACAGGAGAGAACAGTTAGTTTCATTTCAGAGTTCAGAGCAGACAGAGTAGTTTCAGTTTTGATTCTCAGCACAGACTCAGACCTGCTTAAGCTCCTATTGGCTGACTTAGTTGCTATGCCTACTCATTGGCTGACCTTGTTCCCATGCCTCTCCCAATCATGGATATTCTAACAGAGTCAGGGGGAATAATATATATACATATAGTGATCACTTCTGAATCTCAAAACTGTCATGCTGAGATCAATACTTTTAATTTGGTCCTCTGTATGCCTTTGGCCACATATTCTTCAGTTTGGATGGAATATTGAATGCAAAAGGAAATTATGTGATAGATGCCAAGGTTTTTTTTTTCCAGCCCTAAAAAAGCTTGAAAGGAATAGTCTCCATGATGTCAATAGATATGTAAAAAATAATTTTTGCTAGCATTTTTTAAAAAAGTTTTTCATCTTTCTAACCACTTCTGGGACCCAAATGAAGCATTTGAGCATTACGATCCATTTCCTATGAGCTGAGAGGAACATCTGTTTAATTCACATTTTCAGCAAATCCCACTCCGTTCTAGCACTGATGATGTTATCTAGTTGGGTTAATGAAATGTCTGCAAAAAATCAACCAAGCTTATTTTCTTGCACCAAGGACCTCACAGTTCAAACTTGAGCTAAGAATATTCTCTTCTATCAGTATCATGTATTACTCACCTCTTTTTTCATTTTGCAAACCAAGCACAATCATATTCTGCAATTCGCATGATCTAAATTTGGTGATATAGTTCTCTGATTAAAAAGAAGAAGAGAAAAGCATGCCATGGAGAAAATTCACACAGGCAATTATCTGTGAAAATAATATACCCAAACTTGCTCTCTTAGAGAAAATGGTTTGCAGGCATCTTTCTGGTCTCTCATTATTTGTGAAACTGATGTCCAAAATGTCTTATTAGAGAAAATTGTTGGTAAAAAAAAAAAGTGAATTGAACTTTTATCTAATATGAACAAAAATGTGCTTATCGGGAGGGAAATGTACATTAAAAGGAAATATGCATATTACTATCTGCTTGTCTAAAGAGAAAATGCAAAACTAGTGAATACGATGAAACAAACATGTGATAACACAATGGATAAAAAATAAATGTGTAGTGATGTACCAGAGGATTTCTGACACTTATTCCCTCAAACTTTGTACTAACCCAAACTCAGGCAGCTGTTATGGGAATGAAATGCAATCAAACATTTCCCCTTAAAATATGTACGTCACGATTAGAGTTATGCCAAAGAGCACAACTTTTCCTAGAATATCTCTGAAGAAAGAAAAAAGAAAAAAAGAAAAAAAAAGAGAAGGAAAGAAAGAAGAAGAGAAGAGAAGAAAAGAAAGAGAGAGAGAGAGAGAGAAAGAGAAATAAAAAGGGAAAGAGAAAAAATAAAAAAGGGAAAGAAACAAGAAAGAAGAGGAAATGAAAGGAGAGGAGGGGAGGAAGGAAGGAAGCAGAAGAAAGAAAGAAAGAAAGAAAGAAAGAAAGAAAGAAAGAAAGAAAGAAAGGGAGGAAGGAAGGAAGGAAAAAAGAAAATGAAAGAAGAAAGGAGGGAAGGAAAGAAGAAAGGAGAGGAGCAAAGGAAAGAGGAAAGAAAGAAAATGGAGAGAGGGAGGGAGAAAAATAAAAAGAAGGAAAGGAAAGAAGAAAGAAAAGGACAGAAGGGAGGAGAGGAGGAAGGAAGGAAGATGGAAATAAAGAAAAGAAAAAGAAATGAATGAATGAAAGAAGGAAGAAAAAAATAAAAAGAAGGGAAGGAAAGAAGAAATGAGGGGAGAGGAGAGGGGGAGGAGAGGAAAGAAAGAAAGAAAAAGAGAAAGAAAAAAAGAAAGAAAGAAAGAAGAAAGAAAGAAAGAAAGAAAGAAAGAAAGAAAGAGGAAGAGAAAGAAAGAAAGAAAGAAAGAAGAAAGAAAGAAAGAGGAAGAGAAAGAAAGAAAGAAAGAAAGAAAGAAAGAAAGAAAGAAAGAAAGAAAGAAAGAAAGAAAGAAAGAAAGAAAGAAAGATTTCTCTAGAGTAAAAAGTCTGGGGACATTGTTTCCAAGACCCTTCCAACTTTCCAGGTTCAGAAGAAATTGGACTGTCCCTTTGCAATAAATCCTAACAACAGTCCTACTGTGTGATTGCAGTTGTGTCAAGCCCTGAACTGGATCTGGAATTGTGCGACCAGAACCAGCCAAATATCAGCGTTCTGGATGGGCAAGAATCAAGGCTGAATTTGCTGTAATTTGATTAAACATTAATTAAAGCCAAATCTTGCTAATAAGATTCCTCTCCAGGCATGTATTTAATCATTTGCCCCTTTTGTTGTCGTATAAAAAATTACAATTAGGCAATAATTTCTGGAGGTCTCCAGAAGCTGCCCCGAAATCTGTGGGGAGTTTGGAGGCAGCGCTGAGCGCTGGGTGGAATAACTCTGCATGACACCAGAAGACATTGTGGGAGAAAGTTACACAAGCACAAACACAGCAAATGCAAATGTGGGAACTCCATGCTTTTTTATTTTAATTACCAGGAAGTCAGAACACTTAAAGCAAAACAATGTTTTGTATGCTGTTTTGTTTGGCTATGCTGGAGGAAAGAGGAAAACACAAAATTATACATGTGAATTGTATGCCTTTGTGAGTGAGTTACAGGCATTCATTTATTCTTTTCTTTTTACAAAGAAACATCATCTTGGTGGGTTTGTTGAATAGATTCTTCCTATTCCTTCCCCTAGATTATTTCCATTCAAATATTGAGAAAGAAAGAGAGGAAGAGAGAGAGAAAGAGAGAAAGAGGGAGAGAGGGGTGAAGGATGGAAGGAAAACAATTGAGTTTTCTGTATTTGTAACTGAGTTATAGTTATTCATGTATTTATTTTTAACAATTCCTTTTGTTTATTTGTTTTATATCCTTCCTATTCCTTCCAAACTTGTTCCTTTTAAATAGAAAGGAAGGAAAGAAGCAAGGGAGGGAGGGAGGGAGGAGGGAGGAAAGAAGAAAGAAGGGAGGAAGGGAGGGAGGGAGGGAGGAAGGAAGGAAGGGAGGAAGGAAGGAAGGAAGGAAGGAAAAAACAATTGAGTTGTCTGTATTTGTAACTGAGTTATAGTTATTCATGTATTTATTTTTAAACAAAGTAACATCCCTTTTGTTTATTTATTTTATATCCTTTCTATTCCTTCCCAACTTGTTCCTTTTAAATAGAAAGAAAGAAAAAAGAAAGAGAGAGAGAGAGGAAGGGAGGGAGGGAGACGAGGAAGGAAAGAAGAAAGAAAGAAGAAAAGGAAAGGGAGGAAGGAAGGAAGGAAAGAAAGAAAGAAAGAAAGAAAGAAAAAAGAAAGAAAGAAAGAAAGAAAGAAAGAAAGAAAGAAAGAAAGAAAGAAAGAAAAAGAAATTAACAAAGAAAGAAAGAATCATGGAATTAGATCATCCTCATATTACCCTTCCAAATTTTGGATCACATATAAATATTTCCAAGGTGAAATATAAGTGGAATCTTCTTTTAGCCAAGAGAAATGTGCTGCCATAGAGACCCACAAACATGGGCTTTGTGTAGTACATCACAAGCACCAACTTCAGCCCTGTTCAGTTCTGTCATTTATCCCTGCACGATGACTATAAACACGTACAGCACCCTGGCAAATGCACAATATATGCATCCATCGCATAAATTGCCACCGTGCATATTTTGCTAGACAGGGTTGAAATGCAATCAACCCTGCAGTTGGTTGGCAGGGTACATCAGCCTGGTAGGTGAGGAGGAGGGAAAATATATAATTCAGTGTCTAGCTGAAACTCTCGAAATTGGATCTGCACAAGGATATGTTTAATATATAACATTAGACATAATTCAGTTTGCATACCCTCCTAGAATGGATGAAGTGCGAAGAGTTCAGGCAGGGACTGACAAAGACATCAATTGCCGGCATCTTGATGTCAAAGCAACTCCTCTTAAGAGAATAATACAACAAAGGCGTTGGAAGGTGCCTTAGAGGTCTTCTAGTCCAGCCCCCTGCTCAAACAGGAAATCCAGGGATGGGATTCAGAAAGTTAGGATTGGTTCAGGCTGTGGTTTCCGGCGCCGCGACATAGCCAGTTAGTTCCATCTCTGGCTATCGGGGGGGAACAGCTAGCCCCTGCAGAAAGGGCCCACAACTTGGGTGTCCTCCTGGATTCCCGGCTGTCCTTAGATGAACATCTGACGGCCGTGGCCAGGGGGGCCTTCTATCAGGTGTACCTGATACGCCAGTTGCGCCCCTTTCTGGATCGTAGCACCTTACAGACAGTCACTCAAGCTCTTGTCATTTCGCGCCTGGACTACTGTAATGCTCTCTACATGGGGCTGCCCTTGAGATGCACCCGGAGGCTCCAGCTGGTGCAGAATGCGGCCGTGCGGGGGATTTTGGGAGTTTCAAAATACTCCCATGTAACACCTCTCCTGCATGAGCTGCACTGGCTGCCGGTAGCCTTCCGGGTGAGTTCCAAGGTTTTAGTAACCTCTGGAACAGCTTGCCTCCAGCAGTTGTGAATGCCCCAACCCTGGAAGTCTTTAAAAAGATGTTAGACAGCCATTTGTCTGAAATGGTATAAGGTTCCTGCCCATGCAGGGGGTTGGACTAGAAGACCTACAAGGTCCCTTCCAACTCTGCTATTGTATTATTGTAAATCTTTAAAGTGCTCCATGGCAGTGGGCCTGGTTACTTGCAGGACCGCCTTCTACCGCATACCTCCACTTGACCTGTCCGCTCCCACAGGGAGGGCCTCCTTAGGGTGCCGTCCGCTGGACAATGCCCGCTGGCGACGCCCAGGGGAAGAGCCTTCTCTGTGGCAGGCCCCACCCTCTGGAATGACCTCCCCCCAGACCTCCGGACTATCACCGACCTTCGCCTCTTCCGCCGGACTTTAAAAACCTATTTCTTCCGTATGGCCGGCCTGGCATAGCTGCTACAACCATATTTTATTAGATTTGGGTTTTAAATTGATTGTCTCTTTTAGCACGAGTTAAACGGTTTAATAGTTGTTTTAAATTTTGTAGATTTTGTACTTTTTGTATTGTTGGTTTTTAAGTCCCTGTGCGCCGCCCTGAGTCCCTCTTTTGGGAGATAGGGCGGGATAGAAATCTAATAAATGAAATGAAAATGAATGAAACCAGATGCTAATTTTGCATCCGGTTCACCAAAATACCGTATTTATCGGCGTATAACACGCACTTTTCCCCCCTGAAAATAGGGGGCAAATGATGTATGCGTGTTATACGCCGATATGCGTGTTATACGCCGATATATTATGCCGGGTCATCCGCGAGGTCCTGTTGTGTGTCTGTTAGACTGATTCCCTCCCCCCCCGTCTTTCTCTTGCTCTCTGCCCAGAGCGAGAGAAAGACGGGGGGAGGGAATCAGAGTCTAACAGACACACAGAGGGGAAGAGACAGAGGGGGAAGGAGGAAACCCTCCACAGTCGCGCGGAGACTCCACGCCGTCTCCGCGCGGCTGTGGAGTGTTTCATCCCTCCCCCTCTGTCTCTTCCCCTCTGTGTGTCTGTTAGACTCTGATTCCCTCCCCCCGTCTTTCTACAGACACACAGAGGGGAAAGAGAGAGGGGGAAGGAGGAAACCCTCCACAGCCGTGCGGAGACGCCGTCTCTGGGAGAGGTGGTGGCAGTCCACGGAGGGCGGATGCCCACTTCTCGCTGCGGGTGAAAGAGCCGCCGTCCACCTCTTGGCGGGAGGAGGAGGAGGAGGAGGCGACAGAAGAGCGGACGGGCGGGGTGGGGCTGGAGACGGAGAAAGCCGCGAGGCCGAGGCCGCTCTGGCGTGCGAGTGCAGAGACGTCGGTTGCCGTGGCATATGGCAGCACGGGCGCGCGCTCAGGGAAAGGCAGGGAAGGTGGGAAGAGCGTCCCCCCATTCCTCCCCACCCGCCAATGGTAGCCCCGCCGCCAGAAGTGGAGGGCCTGGTTGCCAAGGGGAACGGGGAAGCATCCCTCCTCCCCCGGCACCAGCAGCGTGGGAGCTGGACAGTAAGCAGGCAAGCGATCTTGTCGCTCTCGTGCCCAAGCAGGTGCCTCTGCTGCTGCTGCTCCCCTCCCCGCCTCACCCCTTGCCAAACCCTGGTAATATGGTGGAAGAGGGGGGGGAGGGAAAGAAGGAAGGGTGGGTGAGTTGCTTTCCCAGGAAGCTGGTGGCAGGGGCTTTTCCTATGTGGCCTTGGATCGCTCCTTTCCACCCACCCCCCTCACCGTTTCTCTGCCTGCTCTGCACCTTTTCCCCAAGAAATCGGTAGAATCAGGGCAGAGGCGTAGCGTGGGGGGTGCAGGGGGGGCCGGCCGCACCGGGCAGCTAACACTGCGGGGTTCGGATGCGTCGGGCAAAGGTAACTCACTCCCCCCCCAGTCCGGGCTCACACACACACACAAACACACCCTCCTCCCCTTCTCCTCCACCCCACCGCCTCTCAGGGCCACGCCGCCACTCTTAAGCGAAAGAGGTCGCGGGGTGGGCAGCCTTGCCTCCCTGCCTATTCTCCCCCCCTCGTCTTCACCCTCCCCGTAAAATATCCCAAGCCGGCTCCCGCACACGGGAAAGGCTGGCGGAGTTTGCCGGCGACTTTCTTCTTCTTCTTCTTTTCCTTCCCTGGCGCGCGTTCTGCTGTTCATTTGAATGTAAATGGGAGGAGGGGATGCGGGGATGTGTGTTGAGGGGGGGGAGTGAGAGAGAGAAACGAGCGAGGGAGAGGAAGGAAGGAAGGAATAAAAGAGGCGCTTATTAAAATGGATGAGTCTGCAAGTTAGGGGGCGCAAATTACTTGCCTTGCCCCGGGTGCTGACAACCCATGCTACGCCACTGAATCAGGGTGATGTGGCCTGTGGAGAGATTAATTTGCTGGGAGTTCAAAGTTCTTTATTTGAAATTTAAATTTTTTTCCTGAAATTTCCCTCTTAAAATGAAAGTGCGTGTTATACGCCTGTGCGTGTTATACGCCGATAAATACGGTAGTTGTGATGAGGACCGGCTGGCCCCACCCAACCCACCTCTCCCCTCCCATACCAGGTAAGTACAATACCTGTGTGAAGGGCTGTGAGAGGGTGAAAATGGGCCTACCAAAAGTTCAGGAAGTCCTGAAATGGGCTCATTTTCAGCTTCCGGAGGGCCTCTGGAGCCCAGGAGAGGCTGTTGGGCTCTCTTGAAGACACGAGGAAAGCCTCCAGAGCCTGGGGAGGGTGAAAAATGGGCCTACCAGAAGTTCTGGAAGTTTGGAAAGGGGCCCATTTCCGGCTTCCAGAGAACCTCCTGAGCCCAGGGGAGACTGCTTTCGCTCTCCTGGAGGCTCAGGGAAAGCCTCTAGAGCTTTGGAAAACAAAAAACCAGCCTTCTGGAAGACTGGAAATGGGCCCATTCCCGGCCTCTGGAGGTTCTCCGGAGGGACCCGGAGCCCAGGAGAAGAAGCCATGTTTGCCCTTCAATAGGTTCAGAGAAAGCCTCAGGAGCCTGAGGAGGGTGAACACTCCCTCCCACCGCCAAGAGGAGGCCGAGGAGACTATGTCCCCATGGTTACATCCACCCAGCAAGGAGGCAGAGAACCGGTTGGGGTTTTTTTTCCATTCCTATCCCTGAGGAAATCCCATGGAAATTGAAACAAATGATTGTCCAATCTCTTCTTGAAATCCTCCAGTGATGGAGCGGTCACAACTTCTGAAGGCCACCGGTTCATTGTTCTCACTGTCAAGAAATCTCTCTTAGTTCTAGGTTGCTTCTCTCCTTGATCAGCCCGGCAGAGTTGGAAGGGACCTTGAGGTGTGGACAAGAGAGCAAACAAACCTTCCTTGGTGGACCTGGACTTTTTTTTTTAGCACAAGGTTCAAGCATTCATCTGACAGGTCAAAGAGGAAGAGACCAGGCATGTGACAGGATAATATAATAATAGAGTTGGAAGGAACCTTGGAGGTCTTCTAGTCCAGCACCCTGCTCAGACTGGAGACCCCATTCCATTCCAGACAAATGGATATCTAACATCTTCTTAAAGACTTCCTGTGTTGGAGCACCCACAACGTCTGATGGCAAACCATTCCACTGATTAATTGTTCTCACTGTCAAGAAAGTTCCCCTTAGTTCTAGATTGCTTCTCTCCCTTTTAACAGAATAACAGAGTTGGAAGGGACCTTGGAGGTCTTCTAGTCCAACACCTTGCTCAGGCAGGAGACCCTATTCCATTCCAGACAAATTGATGTCCAGTCTCTTCTTAAAAACCTCTAGTGTTGTAGCACCCACAACTTCTGAAGGAAAGCTGTTCCACTGGTTAATTGTTCTCACTATCAAGAAATTTCTCCTTAGTTCCAGGTTGCCTCTCTGTTTGATTAGTTTCCATCTGTTGCTTCTTCTCCTGTCTTCAGGGGCTTTGGAGAATAGGTTGACCCCCACTTATTTATGATGGTATTTGCTTTCTGGCTTGAATAATTATGAGTCTTCTCCAAGAGAAGATTACTATGACCTACCTAAGAAGAGAAATGAAGAACAGCCAAGACTGCTTTCCCAAGACAATTTTGTCATGATCGAAGGGAGGAATGTTCCATGTCAATGCAACATGTGCTGTCATATTCTTCCATGCAATCACATTTCTCAGCCAAGGTTTTTAAAAGTATCACACTCATTCTCGTTCAGATCTCAAAGGCGTTTCCCTATCATTTTTATTTATTTATTTATTGTTTCGATTTATATACCGCCCTATTTCACCTAAAAGGGACTCACGGCGGTGCACAGAAAGATAAAAAACCCACAGTATACAAAATATAAAAAACAATTAAATTATTAGATCTGTGCTAAAATTTAATAAATAATTAAAACCAATAAATATAAAATTTAAATAATTCCCTAATCTATGTCAGGCCGGCTAAACGAAAGAAATGTGCTTTTAACATCCGACGGAAGAGGCGTAGGTCCGTGATGGTGCGGATATCGGGGGGAAGGTCGTTCCAGAGTGTCGGACCTGCCACAGAGAAGGCTCGTTCCCTGGGAGTCGCCAGTCGGCATTGACCGGCTGACAGCACCCTGAGAAGGCCAACTCTGTGGGAGCAGACAGGCCGAAGGGAGGAATGTGGTAGGAGGCGGTCTCTCAAGTAACCAGGACCCGTGCCATGGAGCGCTTTGAAGATGGTAACTAACACCTTGAAGCGCACCCGGAGGACCACAGGCAGCCAGTGCAGCTCGCGCAGGAGAGGTGTTATGTGGGAGTAACGAGAAACTCCCAGGATCCCCCGCACGGCCGCATTCTGCACTAGCTGGAGCCTCCAGGTGCACCTCAAGGGGAGCCCCATGTACAGGGCGTTGCAGTAGTCTAGGCGGGAAATATATATGTATACCTTAATTCTACATTGTAGGTAATCCTCACATTATTATCACCGTTGAGCCCCAAATTTCTGAAGGAAGGAAGAAAGATGGAAAGAAGGAGGGAAAGAGAAAGAGAGGAAGAAAGAGAAAGAAAAAAAACAAAAATGAAAGAAAGGAAGAATGAAAGAAAGAAAGGAAGGAAGGAAGGAAAATAAACAAATAAGAGAAGAAAGAAGAAAGAAAGAAAGAAAGAAAGAAAGAAAGAAAGAAAGAAAGAAAGAAAGAAAGAAAGAAAGAAGGGGAAGGAAGGAGGGAGGGAAGGAAGAAATGAAAGTTAACAAATAAGCGAGAGTGAGAGAAAGAAAGGAAGAAAAAAGAAAGGAAGGAAGGAAGGAGAGGAAGGAGGGAGGGAAGAAATGAAATGAATAAATAAGAGAGAGAGATAGAAAGAAAGAAAGAAAGAAAGAAAGAAAGAAAGAAAGAAAGAAAGAAAGAAAGAAAGAAAGAGAAGGAAGGAAGGAAGGAAGGAAGGAAGGAAGGAAGGAAGGAAGGAAGGAAGGAAGAAAGGGGGGAAGGAGGGTGGGAAGGAAGGAGGGAAGAAATGAAAATGAACAAATAAGAGAGAAAGAAAGAAAGAGAGAGAGAGAAAGAAGAAAGGAGAAGGAAGGAAGGAGAGAAAGAAAGATGGAAAGAAAGAAGGAAAAAGAAATAAAGAAAAAAGAAAAAGAAAGAAAGAAGGAAAGAAAGAAAGAATATAAAAATGAGATCATCTCTGTATTTAAGGTTACCGTAAGCATTTGAAAAATAACATCGCTGCTTTTAATCCATTGCTGGCATCTTCGTCTCATTTAATATAAAGTTTATGGAACCCATGAAAGATTATCCCTGAACTCATTACTTTAGCCGTGGAGAGCATAGATCATGTCTAAGTGACTATCATTCCTTGTGAATTCTCCTCAAGACTCCCGTCAAAAACCTGATAGATGCTTTTTCCATCCCCGGCAGAATCAAAAGAAGTCCAGCTTGGTATAATGCTTAAAATGACAGAGTAGAAGTCAGCAGAGCATTTTGCTTTCCACTTGGAAGAACCAGGAATTTTTCCTTTTTGTAGCACAACTCACCACACAGAGTTGTTGTTGTTGTTGTTGTTGTTGTTGTTGTTGTTGTTGTTGTTGTTGTTGTTTGGAAAATAAAGAGAAGGACAATACAATACAATACAATAGCAGAGTTGGAAGGGACCTTGTAGGTCTTCTAGTCCAACCCCCTGCGTGGGCAGGAACCTTATACCATTTCAGACAAATGGCTATCTAACATCTTCTTAAAGACTTCCAGGGTTGGGGCATTCACAACTTCTGGAGGCAACTTCTGTTCCAGAGGTTAATTGTTCTCACTGTCAGGAAATTTCTCTTTAGTTCTAAGTTGCTTCTCTCCTTGATTAATTTCCACCCATTGCTTCTTGTCCTGCCCTCAGGTGCTTTGGAGAATAGTTTGACTCCCTCTTCTTTGTGGCACCCTCTGAGATATCGGACCATCAGAAGTGTTGTCTTCTAAATTGTACAAAACAAGGTAGGATATGAATAGAATCAACAAACAAACAAAAATGAATGAACGGACGGACAGACAAACGAATGAACGAACGAACGAACGAACGAACGAATGAATGCAAACTAGATTCCATTTCATTGCCAGCTATTGTAAAACCAGTGTAAAGTCATTTCAAGCTTATATCTATATAAGTAAAGTCCATGGCTTCTGTTTTGGAATTGAAAACACACACACACGCGCACACACGCACACACACACACACACACACACCTCTGAAATAAAAGATCCACATCAACTATCCTTGAAACATATAGTGACATATTTCTATCTATATATCTACATATTTACATGTATACCTGCATTAGAGAGAGAAGGATGGCAAACAAATCAGTATTGTTGCCACTGGGTTGCTACCATTTTGATTTTTAGTGAGTGCACGTGCTCACGTCACTGTAAATAGTAAATAGTAAATAGTTCTGTGCACGTGCAAAGAACAATTTACATTGAACAGTGCATGCGCACGCAATATATGTTTTAGTAGATTTTCACGGCTGCAACGTTTCGGCAAGGTCTCACTCGCCATCATCAGGCTTCCATCTGTAGCTTCGTAGCTGCCGCTTTTCTATAAACCTTGGGGGAGGGGAGTACTGGCTTTGTTGCTGTGAGTGGGTTGATTGGCTGTACAGTTGTATCATGATTGGTAGATTGGTGTTGATTGGTACTATCTGTGTGTTCCTTGTTATTTTGTATTTTAACAGCCTGGGTGATGGGCGGGGCTCATCAAATATATACATACATACATACATACATACATACATACATACATACATACATACATACATACATACATACATACATACGATACATTTTTGTGCTGATAAATAAATAAATAAATAAACAAATAAACAAATAAATAAATAAATAAATAAATAAATAAATAAATAAATAAATAAATAGATAAATAGATAGATAAATAGATAGATAAATAAATAGATAGATAAATAAATAAATAAAT
>CM077644.1:243380646-243385646 GCA_039707465.1 Rhabdophis nuchalis
GTCCATGTGGATGCTGCCGGAACCCACCACTAGGTGAGACGATAGCAGTATTCCAATAGCCACAAAGAAGAGGGGGCTCAACATATTTTCCAAATATCACACTTGGAATCATGCATCCAGTTTTGGTCGCCATGATGTAGAAATGATGTGAAGACTCTAGAAAGAGTGCAGAGAAGAGCAACCAAGAGGATGAGGGGACTGGAGGCTAAAACATATGAGGAACGGTTGCAGGAAATGTGTATGTCTAGTTTAATGAAAAGAAGGACCAGGGGAGACATGATAGCAGTGTTCCAATATCTCAGGGGCTCCAACAAAGAAGAAGGGCCCAATCTATTCTCCACAGCACTTGAAGGCAGGAGAAGAAGCAACGAACCAGCCTTCTGTGCTTTGCTCTCTCATGCACCTTCCATGCATACGCCCAGTCTCAAAAATAAATAGGATGGCAAAGTGCCAGGGTGGGGGCGGGGGGGCGGGCCCAGATCCACCCGTGATCTCTGCTACCAGTTTGCCCAAACCGGTCCGAACCGGCTGAAGACCATCTCTAACCTGAAGCAGTTTGGCCAAATCCATCCATACCAACAAAGCCTCTATTCCTTTTCTTAGATGCTCCATGAAGATATAGTCAGCATCGGAAGAGATGAAATAATGTTGTTCCTCCATCCGGTGAGGTTTTTCTTCTTTTTATCCTCCTCTATCTTTCCACGCAAAAGTTGGAGATGTGCAAAGTAAGAGTCTTTCTCTCTCTCTTTTCCTCTTTTTCTTTCTCTCTTTCTCTCTCTTTTACTCTTTCTCTCTTTCTCTCTCTTTCTCTCTCTTACTCTCTCTCTCTTACTTTTTCTTTCTCTCTCTTTTTCTTTCTCTCTCTTTCTCTTCCTCCCTCTGGCTTTCTCTCTCACTTTCTCTCTCTCTCTCTCTCTTCTCTCTCTCTCTCTCCCTCCCTCATCTCTCTCTCTCTTTCTCTCTCTCTCTCTCTCTTTCTCTCTCTCTCCTCTAACCAGCATGGAAAAGAATTTAGCAGCTGAGATATTATTATTTTTTTCCCCTCCTGAACAAGCTGTCAGACTCTTCCTATCAGCAGTGATTAAACATAAGCAGGAGTTGTGATTCATCAAGAGGCAGATAGAATCATCACAGATGTAAAGCATTCGGTGTTCCAAGGTCAGAGCTGTGGTAGGAATGGAGGACAACTTATCTTTGCAGCTGTCGGGACTTATTTATGGTAATTCATTTGCTGTTGCATTATTACAGAGGAATAATAAAATATGCCAGCCATTCTGCAATTATTCCCAACCCTCTGCAAAGGCCCCTAGGGGTGTGTGTGTGTGTGTTTGTGCATGCACCATATGTGCATCTCTGGGGTATGTGTGTGAACATGCATACTGGTAGTCCTTTGCTTACAACCATTCATTTAAGTGGTTTGTTAGGGGCTATCTCTGTTGGGAGACATCAAATTGTGCAACGGAATGTGCAACTAGAGAAACGCTAGTAAACACACAAATAGTAAACCAGACACTGCTAGTAAAAACAAATTAGCTTTACTGGTGTTGTAAAACTAAACTACTGCTTCACAAGCAGTGATGGTTGTTAGTCAAAACAAAGTCCTTAACAATAGTAGATTGCTTACAGTCAGTAAACCACAATCTTCCTTCTTCCTTCTTCGAACACAGTCAGACACAATCAGCAGTCAGTTATCAAGCAGAGCAGTGGTGGGTTTCTGCAGATTTGCACTTACTCGCGAGAGCCGGTTGGTGAAATTTAGAGAACCGGTGAGAGGGGGTTCCACTGGTGTACCTGGAAGTAAATCTGGCCCGCCGCTGCCAGTGACCCAACGGGAAGGAAAGGAAAGGAAAGGAAGAAAGGAAAGAAAGAAAGGAAAGAAAGAAAGAAAGAAAGAAAGAAAGAAAGAAAGAAAGAAAGAAAGAAAGACTTTATCATCACAATTGAGTCCAAAATTTTGGTTGCTAAGCAAGAACGTCTATCTGCGGGATCGGATCCTGCCTCATACATCCTCACGGCCGATTCGCTCCCACAGAGAGGGGCTTCTCCGGGTGCTGTCCACTAGACTCTGTCAGTGGGCGACGCCCAGGGGAAGGGCGCTCTCTGTGGTGGGCCCAGCCCTCTGGAACGACCTTCCCCCCGACATTAGAACAACCACGGACCTCCGCTCCTTCCGCCTGAAACTAAAGACACATCTTTTCTGCCTGGCCGACCTTGGATAGTCTCTCTGCTATAGGGTTTTATTTATTATTGGGTGTTTTAGTTATAATTGGGATTTTAGCACAGGAATTGATTTAATTCGTTTTTATGTAATGCTGTATATTTATTGTTTTATTTTCCCTGTGCACCGCCCCGAGTCCCTGTGGGGAGAGGGAGCGGTTTTATAAATTCAATTAAATAAATAAATAAAATAAATAAATAAATGAGTTTCACCACATTTTAAAAGGTGGTCACTCCCACCCTGTCACATGACTGCCAAGCCACGCCCACAAAATAGGCCACACCTACAGAGTAGGTTCTAAAAAATTTGAAACCCACCACTGAAGCAGAGAGAGCAATTAGTAGAGGTATCGGCAAATCCGGCAGAGAGAGAGCATGCGTTCTGCTGGCTTCCTCTTATAGTGGAGATAATTACACTTCTCTAATTGCTGGTTGTTTCAAGTTATAACAGCCCTAAAAAGAGAGAGAATGCATTATGGCCATTTTCACATTTAGGACTATGGCGAGATTCCCATGGTTACACAATCAACATTCAGTCACTTAGCAATTGGCTCGTATTTATGATGGTTGCAGTGTCCTGGGGTTCTGTAATCCACTTTTGCGACCTTCTCAATGGGGAAGGCAGATTCGCTAAACTGCCATTTGACTAACTAAACAACAGCAGCGACTCACTTAATAACGGTGGCAAGAAAGGTCGTAAAGTCCACTTAACAACTGTCTCGCCTAACAACAGAAACTTTGGGTTCAGTTGTGGTCTTAGGTCTAGGACTACCTATAGTAACTACCCTAGTGTCTGAGCTAACCAAGCATGAGAGCAAATGAATGCTAATAGAACTGATCAACATGCCAGTGTGAATATTGAGTGGGGTTGGCGCAGTGGCAGAATGCAGTACTGCAGGCTAATTCTGCCAACAGTTTGATCCTCAATGGCTTGAGGTTGACTCAGCCTTCCAGCCTTCCAAAGTCACTAAAATGAGGATCCAGAATGTTGGGGGCAAGAGGCTGACTCTGTAAACTGCTTAGAGAGGGCTGTAAAGCACTTTGAAGTGGTATACAAGTCTAAATGCTATTCTCTTGTTACCTATGTATTTTTAACATCTATATATCTCTTTTCATCTATCTGTCTGTCTAAATAGAATGGAATGGAATGGAATAACATAGTTGGAAAGGCTCTTGGAGGTCTGCTTAGGGTCTGTCTATCCATATCTATCTATCTATCTATTTATCTATCTATCTATCTATCTATCTATCTATCTGCTTGGCCGGCCTAGGTTAGTCTTCCGTCTTTTAATTGGGTTTTAGGGGATTGTAGTGTAATTTTAGTATAGGGAGTTTTAGCGCAGGGATAATCTTGTTTAATTCTTATTTTACCTATTTATGTATTTTGTATTAGTATTTTTAATTTCCCTGTGCACCGCTCCGAGTCCCTTTGGGGAGAGGAGGCGGTCTATAAATAAAAATTATTATTATTATTATTATTATTATTATTATTATTATTATTATTATTATTATTATTATTATTATTATCTATCATCTATCTATACCTACCTGCCTGCCTGCCTGCCTACCCTATCTATCTATCTATCTATCTATCTATCTATCTATCTATCTATCTATCTATCTATCTATCTATCTATCTATCTATCTATCTATCTATCTACCTACCTACCTACCTACCTACCTATCTATACATTCCTACCTACCTATCTATCTTATATAAATATCTGTCTGTCTGTCTGTCTGTCTGTCTGTTTATCTATCTATCTATCTATCTATCTATCTATCTATCTATCTATCTATCTATCTATCTATCTATCTATCTATCTACCTACCTACCTATCTATACATTCCTACCTACCTATCTATCTTATATAAATATCTGTCTGTCTGTCTGTCTGTTTATCTATCTATCTATCTATCTATCTATCTATCTATCTATCTATCTATCTATCTATCTATCTATCTATCTATCTATCTATGCATCATCTCTCTCTTTCTCCAACTCTCTCTCCCCAACTTTTGTTTCCAGGTTTCCCTTGTGTACGTTCTCCCTCAGCTAAGTTAATCCCACCAGCTGTACTTTGACCTTGAAGAATCTCCTAGCAATTCTGATTATTCATAGCCCCAAAGGAGCAGACCCAGACCTCCAAGGCAGAGCTTACCCAGGTGGAGACGTGTGGATGGCCCAGATGGCTTCACAAGAATATGAAAGAAGCTCACAGAGGACAACTTGAATTACGTTCCAAGAACATCATCTGGGAAAATGGGAAACAATTGAGCTTCCTGTGGAAAAAAAGAAAAATGTTCCCAGAAGGAAGCTTTGTAGCCCAAAGAAAATATTTCTTAAGAGTGAATTATCGACCGTTTCATGTTCCATGATTAGCTTGGATATGGCCCATATAGGCTAATCAATCATCATCATAACCATCACCACCACCACCATCATCATCATCATCATCATCGGGGCAAGTGGAACCATGTCTAAGAATTTTATAAGATACATCAAGAAATTACAGCTTTCTGCAATAACAGCAGTAGAACTGCAAAAAACTGTACTACTAGGAACATTGTATATTTGAAGAAGGCACTTGGTTGATAACTAGGACACTGGCAGCATCCCCTATCAACCATTAGCACCAGTTAATGGTATTTGTGACACATCTTTACATGTTCACTTGACTGAGTTTCATGCTTAATGAATAAAAGAAATAACAACAACCACATGATTTACCTGTATCCAGAAAGTCATGGGAACATAAAATGGAAAAAGTTATTGGAAATGA
>CM077644.1:243390646-243403146 GCA_039707465.1 Rhabdophis nuchalis
TTGCCTCGTTGTTTCTCCCTCCATTTTTCTTCTTGCCATCTCAGAAGCTTTCGTTATGTGTGTGCCATCTCCTTGCCAAATCCCCGATGCTTATTTTTTCCAGACACATTTATTTATGTTCACTTACTAATTGAAAACTCTCATATTTGCAGTTATCATCCTGATGGATGTCTGTCATTGTGATCAAACAGTTGCTCACAGATGCTTTGTTAGAACAATTCTGCACCCTCATTTATCAACGTCCATCTCACTCCTGACCTTCCTGGAGTTGTGGCGCAGATTTTTCTGAAGCTTTTCCCCTCCCAGTGAAGAGCTACAAACCCTCCAGAGACAACTGACATTCAGCATCGACCCAGAAAACTGTGAAACTCTTTCGGTTTAAGCTGCTTTCCATCACTCTGTGCCATCACCAAGAACCAGAAGCAAAAAGTGGGATATGTAAATGAAATGAAAGAACTATGCAAATGGGGAAGGCATGGTGGAGCTAAGTATAGGAAGGGAGGGAGGAAAGATGGATAACGGAAGGAAAGAAGGAAGGAAGGATAATGGAAGGAAGGATAATAGAGGGAAGGATGGATAACAGAAGGAAGGAAAAAAGGAAGTGATAATGAAAGGAAGGATGAATAACAGAAGGAAGGGATGATAATGGAAGGATGGATGGATGAAGGAAAGAAGGATAATGGAAGGAAGGAAAGAAGGACAATGGAAGGAAGGGAGGAGGAAGGGAGGGAAGAATGGAAAATGGAAGGAAAAAAGAAAGGAAGAATGATAGAAGAAAGGAAGGATAATGGAAGGAAAGAAGGAAGGAAGAATAGTGGAAGGAGAATGGAAGGAGAAATGGATACCAAAAGGAAGGAAAGAAGGAATGGATAATGAAAGGAGAGATGGATAATGGAAGGAAAGAAGGCAAGGTTATGAAAAGAAGGATGAATAACAGAAGGAAGGAAGGATAATGGAAGGATGGATGGATGAAAGAAGGAAGGAAGGCCAGACAATGGAAGGAAGGAAGGAAGGAAGGACGAAGGAAGGAAGGAAGGAAGGGCTGAGATAAACTACATCCAGCACACTTAAGATGATGCTAAAATACACACCCATGGATTTGTTTGTGTATGTGTGTGCTTGAGTAAGTGATCAAGGCAAAAACTATATGCTAAAGAAGTGTAATTCATTCAGAATTCTGCAATTCTGACAATAGCCATCATTTCTAGCTACTGTTTAAGAAAAGTGTGGTTGGTGTCCTACAAATTGTCAACCCCCAAATCCAATCTCCAAATGTGCCAATATGACATCTCTAATAAAATGGAACTTTGAGGAACTTCAAGACTTCAAGTTTTCCTTCATTGGGGGTGTTACTTGGAACCCTGACAGTTACATTTAACTGGGTTAATCCTAATTGGGTTACTCCTGCATGGTCATGGAGGATCTGAGACCCAAGAATCATTCTGCCATTCTATCCGGCCCCTTCATGATGACACTGCAAACCCTAAAATGAAAGAGGGATTGCATAAGAGAAGGCAAGAAAAACACACGAAAAGAGAGAGAGAGAGAGAGAAAACATGAATATTTATCATTCCAGCTTTCAAATCTGGAGTTGATTTCATTTCATTCGAGGGCGCCAAGCTATTCTCCAAAGCACCGAAAGGCAAGAGAAGATATAACGGAGGGAAATCAATCAAGCAGAAAAAGCAACCTGGAATTAAGGAGAAATTTCCTGATGGTGAGAAGAATCAACCAGTGGAACAGAAGTTGCCTTCAGAAGTTGCAGGGTCTCCATCACAAATAGAAAATAGCAAATAGAATTCTTTATTGGCCAAGTGTGATTGGACACACAAGGGATTTGTATTTGGTGCATATGCCCTCCGTGTACTTAAGGAAGATAAAATACATTCCTCAAGAATAAAAAGATACAACACTTAGTGATAGTCAAGGTTACAAAAAGCTTTCAAACCATACTAGGAAACAATAAAAACAATATAAATTGAAAGATACAAGCAACATGGTTATAGCCATAAGTGGGGAGAGATAGATACTGGGAAGAAACAGAAGAATAATAGTAATACAGTCTTAGTTACTTATTGACAACGTTGTGTGGATTAGTTGTTTAGCAGCATGATGGCATTCAGGAAAAAACTGTCCTTGTGTCTAGTTGTCTTGGTGTGTAGTGCTCTATACATCCCTATGACCGACTCGCTCCCAGGGAGAGGGTCTTCTCCGGTGCCGTCGACCGGACAATGCCGGTCGGCGGCTCCCAGAGGAAGAGCCTTCTCTGTGGTGGGCCCAACCCTCTGGAACGGCCTACCTCCTGATCTCCGTACCATCTCAGACCTCTGCTTGTTCCGCCGGCACTTAAAAACTTACTATTTTCATCTGGCCGGCCTAGCATGATCTATTCTGCACCCTACTATCTTATAATCAAATCAAAGTTTAATTTATAGGTTTTTATATTTATTTTAAGCAGGGTATTGATTTAATTTAGTTATTATATAGTAATATTTTGTATTTATGTATATTTATTTTAAATCTCTGTTCGCCGCCACGAGTCCCTTTGTGGTGAGATGGGTGCGGGTTACAAATGTGAATAATAATAATATCGTGTGGTTTTGTAAGTAGAAGCTGAAACAATTTATATCCAGGATGTGAGGGGCCTGTAGATATTTTCAAGGCCCTCTTTTTGACTCCTGCAGTGTGCAGGTCCTCAATGGAAGGCAAATTGGTAGCCATTGTTTTTTCTGCAGTTCTGATTATTCCCTGAAATCCGTGTCTGTCTTGTCGGGTCGCAGAGCCAAACCAGAGAGTGATGGAGGTGCAGATGGCAGACGCCATCATTCTTCTGTAGAACAGAATCAGCAGCTCTTTGGACAGTTTGAGCTTCCTGAGTTGGCGCAGAAAGAACGTTCTTTGTTGTGCTTTGTTGATGACATATTTGAAGGTCTCTACTGTTGATACTGTCTTGTCTAGTATTGCAAGAGGTTGTTGTAGTGTAGAAGGTTTCTTCTAAAATCTACCCCGGCCCCATTTCTACAGTTTTGAATGTATTTAGTTCAAGATTGTTCTGGTTGAACCACAAATCCTGTTGTTCACCTCCCGTCGGTATGCAGATCCATTGTCGTCTTGAATGAGACCAATCTCACTCGAGACAAGTTTTAAAGAAGAGATTGGACCACCATTTGCCTGAAAGGGTATAGGGTCCCCTGTGTCAGGTCTGCTTCTAACAATAACCAAGAAAGAATCCACTCAATTCCATTTGTAAGAATGAAGAGTACTTTTACTGGTTATGAAAAGATAGCAGCGAGGTAAAGCAAGGTCTGAGACCCCAGCGCAAGAAAGCATACATATCAATATATGCCCAACCCCTTTTTCCCCAATAACCCCCACCCCATTGTCCAATGCACAATTCCCTTAGGTGTCATGTGGGTTGCATCTTCAGGAGCATCATCAGGATGGCATGCAAGACCGTTGACCTTGACCACCGCACGGCCCCAGCCAGTGGTATGCAAAGTAGATGGCGAGAACATACTCCCTGCTCCAAATCTCCCTCCTGCACCATATAGTCCCATTCCCAATTACCAAAGCCCCTCCCTCCCCATTTCAATGGCAGCTGATGCAAGCAGCAAAGCGGAGGCTGACACCCCTGCTTGAACATGGGGGTTGGATTAGAAGACTTTACTTTTACTTTACTTTATTTTCAATTTATATACCGCCCTTTTCACCAAAAGGGACTCAGGGCGGTGCACAGAAAGATAAAAACCCCCACACAATATACAAAATTTAAAAAAACAATTAAATCAATAAGACTGTGCTAAAATTGAATAAATAGTTAAAAACATAAATAACGAATTAAAAGTCCCTAATCTATGTCGGGCCGGCAAGATGAAAGAAAAGACCTCCAAAGGTCCCTTCCAACGCTGTCATTCATTTTTTTTAAACATATAATTGAGGCACACTTAGTTGAGTATGCCTTACGTCTTTGTGTATTCGCAGATGCTTCTGATGTAGCACCGTTCATTTTAAAATAGACTTCTGACATATTTTGGAGACAAAAAAAAAAGATACAAAAGGGCAGTCTCTTACTTGCCAGGCAAATCGCAGATATTCAGCTGCAGATCAATAACTGATTTTGACATTTTGAGTTCTGTTCCATTAAGCATATTCACTAGAGACCGACTTCCAAATTTGGGTTCAAACTGTCAGAAACAGATGTGACAAACATTTCTGGAATGTACGGGAGCTTACCCAAACGAAGTAAGCTTTGCTTTTGCAAGATACATATTTTTTTAATTAGTTCCTGAGGTTATTGCTACCATAGAGCGTAACAGCTTTGGAGAAAATGAAGAAGGTTGAGAGAAGCTGTTGCCACTCAGATGAAAATAACAACAACAACAACAACAACAATAATACTTGGTTGATACCTAGGATGCTGGCAGCAAACTGTATCAACCATTAGCACCAGTCAATAATATTTGCAATGCATTTTTAAATGTTCAGTTGTCTGAGTTTCATGTTTTATGAATACAGTAAATAATAATAATAATAATAATAATAATAATAATAATAATAATAATAATAATAATAATAATAATAATAATAATAATAATAATAATAATAATAATAATAATAATAACAACAACCAGACCAGGCTCCTGAGAGACATCCCACAGTCTGAATTAGCATTCCGTTTTCTATCAATTTGAAACGAATGGCAAGAGAATATATACAGATGTTTGCAGCTTAGGGTGGTGTGATACAGGACTAATTGAATGGAGCTGTTTGTGGTTTCTTTCAAACAAAGATGTTTTGTTTGGTTGGTTGGTTCTGGACTTCTAAAGGATTTTTGGCCTCAGACTATAGGACTTAAATTTGTAGAAGCACTTCAAATTAGTGCTAAATTTGTAGAAGCATGCCTATTAGAAATATTATCTGTGGGGCCACCTCATCCTGTGGGTATCTACTGTCACATCAGAAAAGATAGAGATAGCCTCTTCCTTCCCTTCTCTTCCTTTTTCCTTTTCCTTTTCCCTTTCCTTTTCCTTTTCCCTTTTCTTCTCTTCCCTCCATCCCACTTTCTCCCCTCTCTTATCTTATCTGACCCTTTCCTTTTCTTTCCCTTCCCTTCCCTTCATCTCTTCTTCCTTTCTTTTCCTTTCCCTTCCTTTCCTTTCCTTTCCCTTCCTTTCCTTTCCTTTTCTTTCCTTTCCCTTCCCTTCCTTTCCCTTCCCTTCCTTTCCCTCCCCTTCTTCCTTCCCTTCCCTTCATTTCTTCTTCCTTTCCTTTCCTTTCCCTTCCCTTCTTCCTTCCCTTCCCTTCATCTCTTCTTCCTTTCCTTTCCTTTCCTTTCCCTTCTTCCTTCCCTTCCCTTCATCTCTTCTTCCTTTCCTTTCCTTTCCTTTCCTTTCCTTTCCCTTCCCTTCTTCCTTCCCTTCCCTTCATCTCTTCTTCCTTTCCTTTCCTTTCCCTTCTTCCTTCCCTTCCCTTCATCTTTTCTTCCTTTCCTTTCCCTTCTTTTCCTTTCCTTTTCCTTTCCTTTTCCTTTTCCTTCTTTTCCCTTCTTTTCCTTTCCTTTTCCTTCCCTTCCCTTCTTTTCCCTTCCTTTCCTTTCCCTTCCTTCCCTTTCCCTTCTTTTCACTTCCTTTTCCTTCCCTTTCTTTCCTTTCCCTTCCCTTCTCTTCCTTTCCCTTCCTTTTCTATCCTTCCTTTCCTTTTCCTTCCCTTCCTCCCCTCCCCTCCCCTTCCTCTTATTGCCCTTCTCCTCCCTTCCCTTCCATCTTCTCCTCCCCTCCCCTCCCCCCCTCTCTCCACACACACACACCACACACACAACTCACACCCTGATCCACTTTGGGATGGATTGCATTTAAAATTTAATAATAAACAAACCAATTCCCAAGATATTTCTCTGATACATCATTGATCCTTGCCAGAATTTATTTTCAGAGCAGAATTTATTTCCATGCTTATTCTAAAATAGCTTTACAAAATGGAATGCAAATCTCCCGGAATCTATATACCTAATGTCCCATAGAGTCAAGTAGGGAACAGAGTCATCAATCAAACTCCGGCATTCCTTCAGTTGATAGTTTGCCTTTCCATGAAATTTAATGGGAAATCATGTCTAAGGTTTATGTTACACCTAAATATTCATTGGCTTCTATGGCATCCATCAACACTACCACTGAAGGAAGCCACACTTCACCTCATCATGAGTGAAGTAATCTTTTAAAAAAGTCAAATACATAAATAACCGTCTTTAAGAATGTATTTTTTTTTAAAAAAAATTGTAATATGTGTTGGTAGGTGTATACATTTATGTATTTAGTGTATGGCATATAGCAATAGCAATAGCCCTTAGACTTATATACCACTTAATACAATACAATACAATACAATACAATACAATACAATACAATACAATACAATACAATACAATACAATACAATACAATACAATAGCAGAGTTGGAAGGGACCTTGTAGGTCTTCTAGTCCAACCCCCTGCGTGGGCAGGAAGCCTTATACCATTTCAGACAAATGGCTATCTAACATCTTTTTAAAGACTTCCAGGGTTGGGGCATTCACAACTTCTGGAGGCAAGCTGTTCCAGAGGTCAATTGTTCTAACTGTCAGGAAATTTCTCCTTAGTTCTAAGTTGCTTCTCTCCTTGATCACTTCACAGTGCTTTACAGCCCTCTCTAAGCGGTTTAGAGAGCCAGCCTCTTGCTCCCAACAATCTGGGTCCTCATTTGACCCACCTCGGAAGGACGGAAGGCTGAGTCAACCTTGAGCCTGGTGGGATTCGATCTGCCAAACTGTGGGCAGCCGGCAGCCAGCAGAAGTAGCCTGCAAAGTACTGCACTTTGACCACGGAGCCACCGTGGCTCAAGCAAAGACTAGCGATATACATATGAACATTTCACCTAGATTAGTATATCAAATATCAATGTCTAATCATTGAAGTGCAGCATTGTTTTAGATTTATTTTTTTTATAATAGAATATAAAAATATATTCATCCATAAGATAATGGATGAATATATGCCCTCAGATTACAGGTGGCCAGTTTGATGTGGGACCCCACAACCACACTGTAGGGGGGATACTATGTCCTATTTATACAGAGAGCGTACATTCTACAATACAATACAATACAATACAATACAATACAATACAATACAATACAATACAATACAATACAATACAATACAATACAATACAATACAATACAATACAATACAATACAATACAATAGCAGAGTTGGAAGGGACCTTGTAGGTCTTCTACTCCAACCCCCTGCATGGGCAGGAACCTTATACCATTTCAGACAAATGCCTATCCAACATCTTCTTAAAGACTTCCAGGGTTGGGGCATTCACAACTTTTGGAGGCAACTTCTGTTCCACTGGTTAATTGTTCTAACTGTCAGGAAATTTCTCCTCAGTTCTAAGTTGCTTCTCTCCTTGATTAGTTTCCACCCATTGCTTCTTGTCCTGCCCCCAGGTGCCTTGGAGAATCGCTTGACTCCCTCTTCTTTGGGGCAACCCCTGAGATATCGGAACACTGCTATTATGTCTCCCCTGGTCCTTCTCTTCATCAAACTAGACATACCCAGCTCCTGCAACCGTTCTTCATATGCTTTAGTCTCCAGTCCCCTAATCATCTTGGTTGCTCTTCTCTGCACTCTTTCCAGAGTCTCCACATCTTTTCTACATCGTGGCGACCAAAACTGAATGCAGTATTCCAGGTGTGGCCTTATCAAGGCACTATACAGTGGCATTAACACTTCACATGATCTAGATTCTATCCCTCTGTTGATGCAGCCTAGAACTGTGTTGGCTTTTATGTGACAGTTTAGGTTTCCACATATCTGCTATGAACCCAGCTATTGTCTGCTTCATCATAACCTAGCTTGTTCACAACTTTCCTTTAACATGGGAGGTAGCTGTCTTTAGAACATTCCTTTAGAACGAATCAAAGTAAGCTTCTACGTTTAGGCAAGAAAACACAAATGCAGAGATACAGTATAGGTGGTACCTTGCTCAATAGCAGCAACTGTGAAAGGGATCTTGGAGTCCTAGTGGTGAACCATTGAAATAGGAGCCAGCCGTGGGCAGCAGCTGCCAAAAAAGCCAACACAGTTCTAGGTTGCGTCAACAGAGGGAGAGAATCAAGATCATTTCTGAATGCAGCTGTGATGCTCTGCATACCCACACCACATGCCTCTGGGTTTGACACATGCCATGGTTTGAGTCTCAGAAACATGGCCTTGGATGGATCATGAGGACATAACCTCTAAAGGAGAATGTTTAAGGAAAACAAAGGTGTTCATTTCAATAAGAGGTGTCTCTTTTTTGCGAAGACAGAGATGATTTATTTCTCATGCCATGTCCTTTGTTTCTGTTCCTTTTATCCTGTAGCTACCGACAATCTGCTCCATAAAAAAAAGCAACCACCAAGATGTCTTGATTCATCCATTGAACAAGAGAGTAGTTTCATGCTCAAAAAAGAACACGCTCAGCTCCTAGCTTAGAGTCTAGATTAGATATAATTTTAATTGATTAGGTAGGGGATTTTAACATTTTTAGGTAATATTTTAGCACAGGTTATTTAATGTAATTGTATTTTAATCGCTGCGACAGTATTGATTGTGTGTTCGTTGTGTCGTTTTAAGTTCCTGTGCACCGCCCTGAGTCCGCTGGGGAGATAGGAGCGGTATAGAAATTGAATAAAACTAAACTAAAACTAAACTAAACTTTGCGTTTTTGATCTGGATTCTGATAATTTTGAGAAATAGTTTAGTTTAGTTCAGTTTATTTGATATATATACCCCACCCTTTCCCAAAAGGGACTCGGGGCGGTGCACAGGCAATTTACAAAACATATATAAACAACAATATACAAAATATAAAACCAAATTAAATTAATATCCCTGTGCTAAAAATTTAAATACATTAAAGCAATCCCTAAAACCAATTTAAAACAATTTAACTGCAGACTGTGGGCTAGGTGATGTAAGTTAGGCCAAAGGTACTTCTAGCCGAAAGGTACTTCTGTTGAAATGACAGGATTAAAATTCAGGCTTTTAGAGTTGTGAGAAGTTCCACTAACACCTCCCCCCCCAAATCTGCAAGTGGAGCAAGTGATCAAAACCACAGGATGCATGCCAGAGGTGGTTGTACTGGATCGGCCGAACCAATAGTAACTTGGCAGCCTGGGTTGTTAGAATCGATAGTGACCCAGGCCTGCATACCCCCCAAACTGGTTCTCTCAGCAGCGCCCATGGCACCGCCACCTTGTTTTTGCCTTCTGCACATACGCAGAGCAATTTTTGTTGCAATGCACATATGCCTGCAGTGCGCATCATGTGCGTGCAGCGTGCATCATGTGCATGATGCGTGCATCGTGTGCAAAAAGTGAACATCAAGCGCATGTATGTCACGTCCTTGAGTGAACTGGCAGTGGCAGCACCACTGATGCATGCATGAATATTTTTGTATAGAAACCTAGCACCCACCCCTCTCCTAGAAAAATGAAATATGTTAGGAAATATTAAAAAGGCAGAATATTATATGTTCTTGGAGAGAGAAAGCAGCCTCCACCTTTCTTAATAGCCCTCAGCAGATGTCAGCACTTAAGAGATAAAGAGATAGATAGCTGCATTCATAAGCAAATACCCTCACCCAAGATCCAACAAAGATAGGATTAGCCCTCAGCCCCAATAGGAATTGCCCAACAAGCTTGTTCATTGCATCACCTTCAGAAATTTCAACCAAAGCTTCTCAGAAAACCTACGGAGCCAGCTGTGACCCCTACATAACCCCTACATGGCCCCATGGGAGTGTGAGAAGAGTTAATAGAATCCATGTTCTTGCATAGAAACAGGAGGTTCAAGTGCAAAGCCGAAAAGAAAGTATAAAAGTCACCCACACTCAACTCCATGTGGTCAGCTGCACCAAAACCATGTGCTTGGTGGTTCTGCTTCATCATTAAACCATCTTTCCTTCCTCCCTCCCCCCAAATATATATTTTTAATTTTTACTACGTAAAGAAAGAGCAACAATTTCGATCTCGATATAAACAGTGTGTTGTCTGGTTACAGTTACTTTGAGCCATAGTCATCATTATCATGTTCATTAGTAGTGATCATACAATAACAGTTATTTTTCCTCAACATAATGCTAATATTTAATTGTTAATACTAGATCGTAATGATAATAAGTATATCGTAATAAACCCTTGTGGTAAGATTAATCCTTCACTTATCATTTTGAATGTTGTAACTTCTGTTTCTGTTATTTCACCATTGATAAATCATTAACCATTTTGTTTGAGGGCGAAGCACATTCTCATAGAACCAGTTTGGAAAAGTTTTGGAAACCCACCACTGAAATAGCCCTATATCAAATGGCCCATCAAACTGGCCTTTAAAGAGAGAGAATCTGGACTCCATCTCTTGCTTTGTGCCAAGCCACACCTGTTCCCTGCTCACCAATGTCTCTCCATGGCTAAAATTTGGTCAACCCCTTTACCTAATCCGGGGCCAGATGTTACAATCACTTGCAAATTTGACTTCCCAGTCCCTGGAGCAAACATAATGCTAATTGTCTCATCATTCTAGAAGTTGGTTTCTCCTTCAACAGCTCCGAAGTTTATAAGGCTGCCCTTATCAAGTTTCTTTTTTTAAAAAAAAAGACAGCTCTTAATGCCGGTCTAAAGTTGCCGTCTCTCTTCAGGCTGTTTTCCACAATTACACCTCTTCTGAATTCCTCTGCAGCTCCTGTCTTTCGGCCTCCTTCTTTCTGTTTCTAAATCCTTTCTGTCTGGGGTGTCAGAAGACAAGGTTTGGAAGCGGGGGGAATGACACTAAGGCATTGGTGGAATGTCGACATGTCACCAACAAGGTACCTTGTGGCTCTAACGGTTTGACAATGACCCAGACTGCAGATATGTAAGCAGCTTTTTTTTTTTCCTTCCAAAAAGATACAGAGACTCTTGGTCTCTTGGGAGAAGCACATATAAACAGTTCTCTTTGCTTTCCTTTGTTTCTTGTTTAACAATATTTCTTTAGAAATGGAAAGAGGGAGAAAATTAATATACAATACAATACAATACAATAGCAGAGTTGGAAGGGACCTTGTAGGTCTTCTAGTCCAACCCCCTGCGTGGGCAGGAACCTTATACCATTTCAGACAAATGGCTATCTAACATCTTCTTAAAGACTTCCAGGGTTGGGGCATTCACAACTTCTGGAGGCAAGCTGTTCCACTGGTTAATTGTTCTAACTGTCAGGAAATTTCTCCTTAGTTCTAAGTTGCTTCTCTCCTTGATTAGTTTCCACCCATTGCTTCTTGTCCTGCCCCCAGGTGCCTTGGAGAATAGTTTGACTCCCTCTTCTTTGTGGCACCCTCTGAGATATCGGAACACTGCTATCATGTCTCCCCTGGTCCTTCTCTTCATCAAACTAGACACACCCAGCTCCTGCAACCGTTCTTCATATGTTTTAGCCTCCAGTCCCCTCATCCTCTTGGTTGCTCTTCTCTGCACTCTTTCCAGAGTCTCCACGTCTTTTCTACATCGTGGCGACCAAAACTGTATGCAGTATTCCAAGTGTGGCCTTCCCAAGGCACCATACAGTGGCATTAACCCTTCACGTGATCTAGATTCTATCCCTCTGTTTATGCAGCCTAGAACTGTGTTGGCTTTTTTGGCAGCTGTTCGGCTTTGGGTTCTGCTGGAGCATCGCTTCAAGAAAAGTTAACCCTAGCCCACCTCGTATAAAGAAAACCTATACAAGGCATTTTATAGGTGGCACATCCCACCCACAAGATTAGCCAAAATTAATAAAAACTTATTGTCATGATGTTGGAAATGCAATGATGCGCTAGGAACCTTTAGTTATCTGCGAGATCGCATCCTGCCCCACACATCCCTTCGGCCGATTCGCTCCCACAGAGAGGGACTTCTCTGGGTGCCGTCCACTAGGCAATGCCAGCGGGCGACGCCCAGGGGAAGGGCCTTCTCTGTGGTGGGCCCAACCCTCTGGAACGACCTACCCCCCGAAATCAGAACGACGACGGACCTCCGCTCCTTCCGCCAGAAGTTAAAGACTCACTTCTTCCATCAGGCCGGCCTGGCCTAATTTTTTTTAATATATATATATATATATCTAGCCACAGAAAGAAATTGTTTAATCTGAATTTTAAGGGGTAATTGTTAGGGTTTTGGGGGTTTTAATATTGATTTTAGCACAGGGGTAATTTAATTCGGTTTTAATATTTTGTATTTTGTATATTGTTGTATTTATTGGATTTTTAATTTCCTATGCACCGCCCCGAGTTCCCATGGGGGAGAGGGGGCGGTCTATAAATTTAATAAAATAAAATAAATAATAATACCATATGTGGTGGGAGTGCCCAAAACCTAGGGGTTTTTTTGGCACCAGACAAGAAAGTGGTTAGAAGAGATGTTAAATCAAAGGGTAGAGTTGAAGACAGAACTAATTATGTTAGGGA